>JABUQX010130187.1:0-2500 GCA_015478945.1 Trachelipus rathkii
ATTACTTCCGTTTCGTTATAATTTGGGTGTTTAACCGTTTTCGCATTATCGTGAAACGCATATGCGTTTTTCGTGCCGCTTCATATATATATATATATATATATATATATATATATATATATATATATATATATATATATATATATATATATATATATATATATATATATATATATATGAATACAATATGTGCTCCTAGTTCAAATTTTAAAAGACCCTGTGTTTTCCCTGTTTTTTCCTTGTTCTTCCAAAATTTTCCCTGGACTAAAATAAATGATAAAAAACATCATTTTATCTTTAACCGTACCCTAATTTACGAGTTTATAAAATATTTCCTTATCAGATTTTTTAATTGTATTAGATTCGATTTCGATAACAAACTTTTTTTTTTTTAATTTTCTTAACCCTCCCCCAATGGCTCAAAATTGTTTTTATTCTTACACGGTTATTATCCCGTTTAGAAATGTTTGACGTTTTTCTTTTGCTGTATTCTCATTTCTTATTGGTTCGCTGAAGAAAAAAGAGATAGTGACTTTTGCCCGTTCAATGAGTCATTAACTTCTTTCGTTAGTTACTTGAACTTGCTTCTTTTGCGACTAGTGAAAAATATAAGAACTAGGCCTTATAAGCGTTGTAATTTATAAAAAATATACATATTTGTATTAAAATTCTAAGTTGACATATCCTATTATTTTTACAATAATATACTACTCGGGTGTCCGTAAAAGAATGTCCCATTTCAATGCTTTATTATAACAGCGTAATATACAATATCAACAGCATATCATACATCAAAGTGAAGGTCATTGAACAGAGTTTTCCTACATATGTTAAATATGTGCCCCCTTCGTTATAAGAGGATACATTCAGCCGATAATCAATTCCTCCCAAACATTGGTTAACAGATCCGGGGTAATGGTAAGGAGCGGCATGTTCAATTCTGCGTTTCAACTCTGCGTATAATTGGGCAGCCCCATAGGAAAGAAATCGCATGGCGTTAAGTCCGGGGGGACCGGGGGCCAGATATATAGAGCTCTGTCGTCTGGACCATTATGACCAACGATCTGGGGGTAAGTCGTTCAACCACGCTCGCACTATTTGACTTCAATGTGGAGGGGCTCCATCTTACTGCCGTATAAAGTTTACCGCTTCATCCTCTAATAATTGGAAGAGCCATTGTTGTAACATATCGAGATAGGCGACCCCTGTTATGGTTGCTTCTGCGAAAAAGAAAGGTCCGTAGACCTGGCGTCGGGATATGGCGCAGAAAAAGTTAATCTTTGGGGAATCACGTTCGTGTTCTACAAGTTCATGCGGATTTTCAGACCCCAGATACGAACATTATGGGCATTCACCCCCCTGAGATGAAAGGTGGACTCATCGCTTAACACTATACGATCTAGAAGGTCATTGTCTCGACCTAACACTGCACAGACAAAGGTAAACCGTAGAGCATAGTCGTCGGGCTTTAAAGCATGTACACAAACTGCAACCGGCATGCACGCATGTGTAAACGTTTCCCTTAACACCTTCCACACCGTCGTTTTTGGCACCTTCAGTTCGTGACTGGCTTCGAACGGATTTCTTAGGACTATAAAGGAACGAGATACGGTCCACATCCTCTACAGTCACTTTGGGCCGTCCTGTACTTTTGCCTTTACAAAGACATCCATTGGTTGCAAATTGCCTATACCATCGGTGAATGTTTTTGCCTCATGGAGGATCACATTGGAACCGTAAACGATACGCACGTTGAATCGTAATTACAGATTCACACCTAGCAAATTGTAGAACACAGAAAGCTTTACGCTCAGGACTCGCCATTGTTGTCAATTATGTGGCGCACGCACTGGAAGACTACATCTGAATGCGCGCATGCGCGTATATCGACCTATCAGAAACTCGTTCTGGCGCAAGAATTCATATTCGAAACTATGCAACATACTCTTCACTTTGATGTATGGTATGATATGGATATTGTATATTATGCTCGTTATAATAAAGCATCTAAACTGGGATTATTTTACGGACACCCGCCATTGAGTGTTAATTATAAAGGTATTTACGCTTTGGAGAGTATTCTTCGGCAAGCGGCAAAAGCATCTACTATAGGTCAAAGCCTAATTAATTTGTCTGATAAGCTTAATATCATTATTAATATTGTTAGGGATATTATTATAATAAAAGAAAATTAATTAAAAAATTTTAAACTTAATTTAAATGAAAATAACAATAACAACCTTTTCAAGTAAATAAATAATCAATAAAAGCATTGGAAACAACATCGCAATATTTTTGAATAAATAAACGGAATGAAAAACTCGATAACAAAAAAGATTCAATTGATTTTATAAAACTAAATATAAAAGGAAAGAATATATATATATATATATATATATATATATATATATATAATAATAATATAATAATATATATAAAATATAATAATATAATATAATAATATAATAATATATATATATAATATATAACAATATATAAT
>JABUQX010130187.1:5000-15000 GCA_015478945.1 Trachelipus rathkii
TCTCTCTCTCTCTCTCTCTCTCTCTCTCTCTCTCTCTCTCTCTCTCTCTCTCTCTCTCTCTCTCTCTCTCTCTCTCTCTCTCTCTCTCTCTCTCTCTCTCTCTCTCTCTCTCTCTCTATTGAATTTTCCATTGTCATTTTAATTGCAAAATGAAGATTATTTTAAATTGTGGTTTAAATTTTTTAACACCGTATAAAGTAAGTTTAAATTTGAATGTTAAATAATTTCTACGTTGAATATTATTGAGCAATATTAAAAAGTTTATATCAATTTTTCTAAAAAAGAACATAAACATTTTACATTTTACTTTTAATGAGTAACTAATCTAAATATTTTAATGCATTTAACATTAAAGCCAGAATGAGGTAAGTATGCATAAATATTAGCAAAATATTATTTTGTACTTTAAATAAGATGTTTTGTAATTGATTAGAACTAATTATATATAAGCGAAAGCTTCATTAAGAAATAATAAAAATTCATAAATTGAACAATAAATTGGAACTAGTTTATCATAAGACGTTATGAGGCTCTGTTTACTGCCCATTTTAAAATGTAGTTTCTGTTTTAAAATATCAAATAAATAATTAAAATTAAAATAAACTTTTCAAATTATCAAAAAGCAATATAAAATTGCAATTGTTTTAATAATAAAAAACAATATTTTAAAATTAATAGCTAACAATTTTAAAAATGCATTTCTAAAAATAACATACAATACCCAAATATTTACTAATTTCTAGTGCTTTAATTGCAGAAATTCCTTACCAAACGTTTAATTAAAAAATTTTAAACTTAATTTAAATGAAAATAACAATAACAACCTTTTCAAGTAAATAAATAATCAATAAAAGCATTGGAAACAACATCACAATATTTTTGAATAAATAAACGGAATGAAAAACTATAACAAAAAAGATTCAATTGATTTTATAAAACTTAATATAAAAGTAAGAGAATATATATATATATATATATATATATATATATATATATATATATATATATATATATATATATATATATATATATATATATATATATATATATATATATATATATATATATATATATATATAACTACAACATCTACTATATATATATATATGTAAAGTAAGCCCAATTCCAGGATCACCAATATTTGTAGAGATGGCCTAGAAATACGGGTGACCCTTAAACTATGGAATATTGCTACCCTTAGATATATAAATATATATATAAATAAATATTTATATAGATATACCGAAAGTTTTAAATATATCGAAATCCTTCAAAAAAGTTAATATTTTAAGTTAATGAGTTTATAAGAAAGAATTTTTATAGTCAGTTAACAAATATATTTATTTACCTGACTCAAATTTTTAAGAGAAGCGCAGCAGACGACAACTTCTGACACTCCTCATAACCCGCTAGGCTTTGCCTAAGGGGGTAGATGTCTCTGGAACCTCGATTCGTGTACCACACGTCACACAAATGCAGATTTATCAGAGGTGAACTGGTTCATACGTCTCATAGATTATGACACAATTCCATCATTCAACTATACCACTTGATTTTAAGAAAGGTTGGTGAAATGACACCCTAGTGAATTTTTATACTTTTACTATAGAATTATAACAACTTATACCACAAAGAATTTTACACACTCAAAAAGGCATACATACTACAGACCAACCAGGTTTAATGATAAGTAACCGGGGGCCGTATTAATATTAACTAATAGTAGTTTTATAATATAAAAAAAAAACAAAGCAATTCGAGCGAGAACGAGGGAGTGGGAACTTTAGAATAATTTAACTTAAGGCTACAAATTTCATTTATATAATAATGACAAAAATACAATTTAGATTATTTCAGGCTATTTCATTTTTGTTATTCATCGCATCATAACATTTCACAGTAACTTATCTGGTTTTTATATGTTCATTTTTGTTTCTCATTTCCACATTATCATATTATCAACACGTATCACAATGAATTTCGTGGGGGACGAAATTTTATTAGGTCACGTAATTGTTCAGACTTATGATAGTTTTGGGGGAAATTTTGAATGATTCGAGAGATTATCAACTCGGAAACTTCGCCGCAACGAAGTCGAATAATAGTGACCCAGAATAAAGAGTTCGGCTATATAATAACTCTGCATAAAAATTCCACAATAAAGAACTTTGACTATATTAGCCCGTCAATAAAGATTCCAAAATAAAGACTCCACAATAAAGATGTGCAATGGTAGCCCAGCAACGGGACCCTGGGGAAAATCATGGTGTAAGTTATTTCTTAACATTTACATTTTAATTTGATCAATATTGTTTTTTTTTAACTTAATTTTAATTATGCTTATAAATAGTTTGTTTTGCAGGTACTCACCCTATACGGAAGAGTCCGACTGCGAGGGGTCTTTATGAATAAACACTGGGGGATAAGGAAGTTCAGCCACGAAGTAACTGGAAATGGTAAGTATTTTTGTGTATTTTTCTTTATACATTCATGATATATTAAATTAGTTTTAATTGATAAATAACATCACGTAACTTCCTTGACATTATAATTTCCACTCACCTGTCAACGTCTTTTTAGAACTTTAACAGATGACTTCTTATTCCACAGGTGGTGACTTCAACGAATATTAAAGCATACGAGCTATTTGCTTAATTTGCTTAATGGATTGTGGGGACAATGTAAATTTCAGATTTCCATTGATTTTAAACATTACATAAAAACTCAGAGTCAACAAATGGAATTATTAATACAATGACTAAAACAAATAAATATAAACACATTAGTAACATGAGGTAACTTATTAATGATTTCAATAAATAAAAGGATAAGATAAAAAGTGTTTCAGAATGACTTTCGAATATATATAACTAAAAGACAAAACCTTATATATTCCAAGCATGTTCATTCTGAACATGAATTCTACTCTTATGAAAACAAAAAAAAAAAGAAATGAGGGGCGTTTCCACTCCCCCTCACATCCCCCCCCACTAAATCTAAACCCCCCCTCCCCTGGATTTTTAAATTAATTTATTTTATCTATCAATTAATTTAAAGGATTTTATCTAACAGTGATTTAGAATTCAAAGATTTCCAGTAAGGAGGTGAGATCAGAAAGAGTGGAAGGTTCATGAGGGTTCTCGAACGTTTATTAATACAATAATGCTATATACTAGATTACATGAATATTTACACTTGATCAAAACAAATTTTTTATTTTTTCTTTAGTTAGAATGGGATGATACAGAGTAAGAAGCAAGTCGATTGGCGGTATCTTTTTCATATTTTACAATACGTTCCCATTCTGACGTTACTAATTCTTTATGATAGTCAGATAAGGTTCCCCAATGCATCTGGTCCATGGCCAATCGTACACAGGAAGTAATAATGACAGGAATATTTGGATCTAAAGGGGGCCTAGTCTCAGAATTTGATCTGTTAGAGTTCTGTGACGAATATAAAGGGGCAGAAAAATTTCTGGTTAAGGTTGGATCAATAGGGAGATTTCCACTTGACGACTGATAAGATCCAGAGACATTGGTCGACCTCATCTGAGAAAATGGGGGATTTGGACTTTGAAAAGGGCGAATAATTTGTGGTTGATGTGCAGCAGAAGTGGAAGGTACTGAAGCATTATCTGGTACCAGATATGGTGTATGCGGCACATATTGGAGACAAGATTCAATGATTTGATCGGTATTGTCAAAGTCATGAATATCCATAAGTTTTCGGGGATTTCTTGGATAATTTACTCTAGCTGGGATAGGATAATTCCCATGGGATTGATAATTATTATTATATACACGACGGCGAACAATATTAATTGAAAACAAAACACTATATTTCATCATCATGGCTTCTAAAATCGTTTATTGGGATGTAACCCATCCGGAATTAATGGCGAGTTCATTATCAACGTTAAACTTTTTAAATATTTTTTTGATGAGGGGTCAATTGAGGGTCCGTTATATTAGTGTTTATCACGTAATGATGATTTAGGATTTCATTGCCCAAAATGACATTTTTGTGGGGCCACAAATACTGAGGGGTAGCTAGCTTTTCAAATTCGTTATTACTATGAATTGAGTGGGCACGCATTTTTTCAGGGGCAAAGATGGGGTCATCGATGCCGTAATTAGCAAATAACTCACCCCAGTCACGGATAAGACGTTTTTTGTTGAAAGAGTACATGTCCTGTACTGGAGGAATTACCAAAGTAACCTTAACATCTGGATTCGCATTTCTAGCAATATTGGTAATATGGGTCATTATATTAGGGATCTCTTTTATATCAAAATCAGTAACAGGTTCAAATAACGTGAGTTTCCTCCCGTCATTATTTGTCAACTCTTTTCTTTGCCACGCCATGGTGGTCAAGGCCCAAACAATTATATGTTGGGTATCGGGAGTCATTCTCGCTTCAACTCGAGTAACGCACCCAGTTATATGCCGTCCAGGACTGAAGTCTACCTGCACGTTCATACCATATCTTAATTTTAAAAGTTTTTGTTCATTACGAAATAAACTAGCGGCTGAGGCACCCACAATTAAAAAATTCATCCTTACACTTACGCGATACGCACTGCACTTAAACACTAATAACCTTTGTGAATCAGTCACTTTTACTCTTTGACTGGTGGTAAACGAATACGAGGTTTGTTGATTACCACACAGCTGAAAAACAAATGTTCATTAATATCCTTCTAAAATATTTGACCTATCACTAATTAATTTTCATTATAGCCAGTGTGTCAAATTGTTTAGTTGTCTTTTTTCCATGATATCTTTTTGTTTTACAGCAAAATAAAATAAAAAAATAAAAAACTAAATACATAAATAAATAAATAATACTAAAATTAAATAAATTCATAAAATAAGAAATTTTTGGACTGTTTAGGAGGATAATTTATAAAATGGACTGGCTATTGGATACGGTGTACTTTTAATTATTTTGAAAAATAATTTCCAGATTTAATCATCACTTAATATATATAAGTAGTTACTTCCCATTTCCCCCCTTCCCTCCGGTTTCCCAAAAACCCCGAGGATAGTAAGAGAGCAAGAAAAAGAGAAGGAAACGGATATCAGCAAGAGATAAGCCATATGGCAAAATATATTAAGTGGCATTATATATGTGATGATATAATTGTGATATCTTCCACATCAAAGATTATTCTTTATTTATTATAAGGGGACCAAGTAAAGGAACTAAGATCTCTATATTGAAATGGAATGGACAGGGAAGGTAAATCTATTGGATCAATTGAAATTACTTCGATCTTAGAACCCACTATATGTAATAATTCTAATTGATTTATATCGGGTAACAGCTCATTATTTTCGAGAGCATCAGTTCCCAACACCATTAGTTCTGGTAAAAATGCAGAAGGAAGGACTAAGAATTTTATATGTTTGGTGATAAACTTAGTTTTGGGGAAATGCAATTTCATTTCAATATAATGGGTGACAGGGACACTGTGATTACGGTGTAGCCCACTAATTTCTTTAAGTCCTAGGGATATTGTTGGATGTAATTCTAAATCTTTTATACAAGTGGCAACGAACTCGCTACTAATCAAACTTACTCCTGCTCCACTGTCGACATAGCAGCCATAGAATGTTTGACTATTAGGGCTAATCGCGACAGGGAAAGTAAACGAGTCAGTTCTTTTTGTATTTAAATTTATTTGGACAGTACGTAATCTATTTTCATATATTGGTACTGTGACTGGGATGGAGCCATTTTTATCCTTCGTTTTTATTTCATAACTATTTTCTGCTGTGGAGTTACTTCCAATGCTTAATGGGAAAAAGGGCAATATATCTTGTGCAGATGTGTTTTCTACATCTTGTACGGAAGAGAAATCATTTGACCTGGATTCATTCACCCAGGTATAATTACTAGGAGGATATTGACTTTCATCAATACCACTAGATTCATTCTCATTCTCACTATGAACTCCAGAAATATTATCAATAGAAAGGCAATCACTTTCCCTACTACAAGTTACTTCTTTCATATTACAAACATTAGAAACATGAACATCTAGACACGACTGATTTTCATCACTAATAAGTAATTCATTTATGTTTTTCACCATAGGATCAGAGGCATTTAGAACACAATAGCTTTCATAATTATTAACAACTTCATTTGTACCTTGAACACTACTATTAACAGCATTCAAAAGACACAGACTTTCAGTACTACTAGTTAATTCTTTTGACTCTTTTATACTGAGAACAGTTGGAACTGGTAAGTCATTTAATATTGGTTTTTCCGAATTTTTCACTTTTGGTGAGGTAAATTGGGTAATCTTTTCAACAGAGTCATTTCTCTCCATAGGGGTAGACTGTTTGATATTCTCCACTTTTTTATGTTTAACCATGGGAGGAGACAGGTGGTTGACCGAAGGTTCGGGTCGACAAGGTTTTTCAACAATACCCAGACGTTTACGAGGAGAATGGGCAGGAAGTGAACGTGAACTATTACTGGAAACATAAGTATCATTGACCACATTCTTTTTCGGAACATTATCTAAGCAATTCACTCCAGGATGCAATTTCTTACAAAACAAACAAACCACACTGGAACTACGACTACTCTGAGGGGAAAACAAAGGAGTCGGACGTACTCTGCATTCAGCTATCTTATGACCTTCTTGTTTGCAATAACTACAAATACCGAGGTATGTATTTGTAGCATTCATTTATACTATGGCCCACCTTATTACAATAATCGCATACTATGTCATACCGATCAACGTTCATACGTGGGACATATGTAAAGTCAGATCTATAGCAACCAGATGATGATGATGAATAACCATTATTTACATTCTTATGTATATTTACCTTAAAATTAATATTTACACTATTATAATTCATGTTTTATAGGAAGAAGAGCTACGTTGGTATCATCCATAAAGGAATAATTTATGTGCCACTTGACTATGTTCTGGTACACATAATTACGGTGAGTACGGAGAGGATTAGCATATTATTATCATACGAATCATTACGTCCATAAACTACCGAATAATTCGTGTGGGTGATTTTTCGTCCTTCTAGAGCGCTGTATTCTGCTTCGGAGATCTGAGATACTTTGAGACGACACACTAGTAAATACAATCATAATTAACGTAATCATTATCCAATTATGATAGGAGGATATAGATAACTATTTATATCAAGTCTTGTGATATACAGTGACATTCTGTGTTGGATGCATGAATTTTGAGTGTCACAAAAAAATAAAATATATAGCCAAATTTTGTAAGCCAATATGGCGAAAATCTTTGTCATTTGTCAGATCCACGCATCATTCTATATTATATCTAGGAGCGGATTCATTGATGGAAAACTAATTTTATGAAAGTATTATAGTGGCGGACTATATAAATATCGAAGAGATTTTCAATTATGTGAGAGCGATAGGTGACTATACAAGAGATCCCAACGGAGTGTACGTTGTATATAACAGTTTTTTATCTCTCTATGTCTTTAGAAGGGGAAGAATATGCTGCATAATGTCTAAGTCTGGTTTAGATTTATTCACGATGGTTTCGCCAACATAATCGAGCCCTAGGTGGATACTTACGTATTCACATATATATTATGTCAGACAGTTTCTGCGTTAATAGATTGTAACAATTTTTTTGAGTAAACTAGAAGACTATTATACCTCTCTCTCATTATATCCACACCATTCAGTTATCCTATCAAGAGCTCACCAACGGTTGCGCACAAATGCACTATACAAGGAAGTAACATTCTAGCTCAAGTACGGTTAAAGTACGTTCCGTATAATAGCAGAATCTCACCACAGCTATTACATACGTGTTATGAGATATTCAACAGCCAAACTTTGTGTTTACACTCGCTGAGATATTCATCACAGAAGGAGGAAAGATAGCAATGCAGGATAAATTTTTGATATTTGAAATTCAAATATGTCACCTAGTCCATTTTAATCGTGCTGAGATCAATCAGGAGAGAGATGAGATCCGCGTCGTAATTATTTTCTCAACGGATTACAATTATTCTATATCCCGCAAATGAGCCATCTCATTTGGAATCTCCACACAGACATAAATCATACGAAAGGCACGTAAAGCAGCTGCGACGAACACATGTCTCGACCACACCTGAGCTACTAAAAAACCGTTAATCCGCGAGATTCAGGCGAGAGCTAAGAAACACTATAAGTGTCCTGTTTCAAATGACAGCGCATTCTAAATGAAGACACTAAAGCAGATATAGGCGAGCACACTTCTCTCCAGGGGAATCACCACACATCTCGGTGTGAGAGAGTCGTTGACAGAGAAAATCGATAAAAAAAGACTTCATATGGGATCCCTTAAATAATTGGTGAATTATTTGAACACCCTTCTGTTAGATAGTATATAGCCTACTTTCTTAGATCTGCGATCAAAGCTAATTTTTCACATGAATCAAGATTGATTCAGTAAAAAAATATATGGTCGTTGAGTGAGCTCACCATTAGATAAAAATGCATATAATAGTTTATAATTTATGGACTCTCTATCTACTGCCATTTCTACTGAGAGTAGCTTTAGTTATGAGAGAAAGAGTTGTAAGACTCTCTTTGTAAGGGCCCATTTTCACTTAATTTAATGGATTGTTTTAAAGAAAATGTGGCATCAAAATCGTCAAACAGAAAAGAAAGTGAGAGTGAAAAAGAAAGTCCCATTCTTCTGACGATGTGATTATTGTACATAAAAGTAAAAGGCTACATACGGAATTACATCAAGAAATAAACAAATATATAAGTTTGCCTACTTGACCAGTGAAGACAATGATATTCCCTCCAATTGGTTGAAAAACACTGGAAATAGTTTATGAATTTGAAAAACTATCCTTTTCCCAATCTTTCCACCCCTTTTTCTCTTCTTTCCTCCAACAAACCCTGCAATAAAATACCTTTTCAGCTCCACGCATCATCAGTCGAAGTGAAAGATTATTTGGTACAGGAAGGAAAATATTTAATGAAGCCACAAGAAATAGGTTATCTCCTGAAAATGGAGAACTGCTAATGTTCTGACATTTTAACCTTAAGAGCTAATTCAAATGAAGTTTAGTTTTATATTAAATATCTTTAACTACGAAACTTTCAATTTTTCATTTAATTATTTTTTTAATATGTTGAATAGTTTTGCTATAGGTTAAGAAATATTATTTTACTTTTGTTTAATTCTTTGTAATATAAGTTTTCTTTTATTTTCCCTAAATGGATGACCGAACTTTGAAATAACTATTCGGTCCCAAATAGCGAAGTGATTATTCGGCCGAATATTCGGTATTCGGCGAATACTTTCAGCCGAATATTCGGTATTCGGTATTCGGGCCCCCTTTCCTTTTATTTACTATTTCGGCACATTTATAATATTATTATTTTATTATATATATATTTATTATATAATATATATATATATATATAAATAATATATATATATATATTATATATAATATTTATATATTATATATATTATTATTATTATATATTATATTTATATTATTATATATATATATTATATATATATATATATATATTAGAAGAAGATTAAAAAGTTTAGAACGTGGAAATTAAAGAAATTCTTTAAAAATCTGGATTATTTATTTAATCTTTTATTGGTGACAAACAAAAAAATAATAAATTATTATTACATTTTTAAAGAAATTTTATCTGAATAAAGTTATATTAAGTAAATATTATTTTACCATAAATGAATAAAATTATAAGGAAAAGTTTTATAAATATAAATATTTAAAAATCCTGCGGAAAGCAAAACAAAACTGTCAAAAATTTGATATAATCATAACTTAATGTGTAGCGCTGAGATGGTAACAAAATTTGTGTTTTGTAACTGAATCTGAAGTAATTATTTGTTGAATGATCTCAGAAATAGGTTTTCATAACTGTTTATTATCTTTTTCCAACGAAAGAAATGCAGGATTATTAGGTCTATAGAAACTGTAA
>JABUQX010130188.1:17500-20000 GCA_015478945.1 Trachelipus rathkii
TATAATAATATATAATATATATATAGTATGCTAGGGCTTTTCGCCGATTTCAATAAAAATTATTGAAAATATCAGAAGTTTTTGAATTTCAAAATTGTTGGGCAGAAATTTTTTTAATTAGGAAAACTTAATAAAATCCATTGGAACACATGATTCAAATGCATGGCATTCAAACATTTTTCTACGTTGGCTTTGCCTTCATTCCATACGACCAGTAAATGGTGGCAAAATATCAGTGATGGCACGAAAAAAATCAAATGATAAAAGTCAAGTGATTTTTTTACTTAATTTTTTTTAATTAAAAAAATCAATGATTTTTTTTTTTTTTTTTTTTTTTTTTTTTTTTTTTTTTTTTTTTTTTTTTTTTTTTTTTTTTTTTTTTTTTTTTTTTTTTTTTTTTTATGTATTTAATTTCCTATAGAAATAAAAATTAAATAATAATTATAGCAAGGCTAAAAGGCTACTCTTTTCCAAATTTCTACACTATTTTCAACAAAGTATTATTTTTCAAACATGTTTTTTTTTTTTTTTATATATTCTTTACAATATTACAAAAATATAATTTTAGATTGTTTTATTATTTAAATATTAATCGACCTTTTTATTCACGCATTAAACATTACCCGATTCTCAATTATCGATAATTTTTAATATTTATTTGAATTTTTTCAATATATTTTTTTTCAATTTTCAAGGAACAATTGGCATTAAGTCCGTAACACTCTTTAGTGTTCCTGTTTCATTGTGTCATAGACTTATAGGCCTATTTTAAGATTTTGATTTACATAGAATTGAATAATCACTTCGAAATATACTATTATCGAAAATTAAAAAAATTTTGTTTAATTAATAATTTCACGTTTGGAAAGAATAGTATGAAAAATCAAAAAAAATCAAACAAAACAAAAAAAAATTAAAAATTAATTATTTTTCTTTTCTTTTTTTCAAAAAAGTAAAATTAAATCAACAACCCTGGCAAATACATTAAATGATTGCTTCAACGTACCATGATAACCTATATAGGGTTTCAAGATAAAAAGATTATGGTAAATAATAGGTTTTTACTTGCTGTAAGTTATGAAAATTTTGACAACTTCATAAACTCTTTGGGCAGTTTTTTTTTTTTTTTTTTTTTTTTTTTTTTTTTTTTTTTTTTTTTTTATCTTTTATTCAAAACTCTTTAACATTTTTGCAAGTTTATGACATTTCTAAAGTAAGTTTTCATTGAAATTGAACCTGAGTGGTTGCGAATTATAAGGGCTTATATATATATAATAATATATATATATAATTATCATATATATATATAATTTTTATATATATACTAGTATTATATATATATATATCATATCTAATATATATATATATATTATATAATATTATATATATATACTATAATATATATAATATATATACTATATATATAATATATTTATATAATATATATATAGGTATAATAATTAATTAATATTATATATATATATATATTAATATATTATTATATTATTATATTATATTATAGTATATTTATATATATTATATTTAATATTAATATATATATATATTATATTATATTATATATATATATATATACGATTATATATAATATATAATATATTTATTATATATATATATATATTATATATATATTATATATATCAGCTCACTGACCGCTATTCGATTTTCCTCTTTTGATAGGCACACAATTCTTTTCCAAAACCAAAACACCCCAACACCCAAACACCACACCAAACACACAAAAAAACCAAGGTGAAACTATCATTAAACGTTGACTTACATAACATTATAATCATGATCGTATATATATATATATATATATAATATATATGTATCATATTATTATACAGTGGCGTATCGAGGCAAGGGCCATGCCACCCCCCCCCCGAAATTTTTTAGGCACTAAAAATTTTTAAGTATCATATCCGTTAATAGTATAAGTGCAGTGGTTAATTAATTTTATTAATTCGTCGCTGGTCAGGACAAATTCGTAGTCCTTGTTAAACTAAACTTGAAGCCATCAGAGAGAATGCAACATTAGAATTTCAGTAGAATTTTGAAGAATGTGTAAGCGCATTTGAATCTGAGCTGGGTATTGAAATTGTTGTAACCAAGATTAACTATTTCCAAAAATTACAGACCCAACATTCCTACTTCGACCCACAGACTTTATTACTTATCGCCATCATTTTTATGAACACTTTTTTGATGATTTAATTTCAAAGCATTAGGCGAAAGGTTTATTTAAATCATGAAAGAAGATTATATTCTTTCTTGCACTTTGTAATAACCGGAACCGGTAACATATGTGCCTTTGATGAAGATAAAAGATTGGTTGTACACGTTTTACGAAATAGAGAAGATCTACGAAACCCAATTAAAGAGTTTTTTGTAAAAAACGAAAATGGAATTATTTTAATTGAAAAGGCATACAGCAAGATCGTCCAAAAGCTGCAATAGACGGAGTAATTTCTTGTTAGCT
>JABUQX010130189.1:0-5000 GCA_015478945.1 Trachelipus rathkii
TCATTATACTTCAATATATATATAGCATATATATATATATATGCTAATATATATATATAACCTTAACCTTATATATATATATAGTTTTTCAATTACTGTGATTTTTTTTAATTAAATATTTTTAATTTTTCGTACATTTTTAATAAAATAAAATCGATTGATAATCAATAAAATAATTATTATATCGATAAATAATAAATATCAACAAACGAAAAAAAGCCAAAAAGTTAAATTTTCTGGCATTTATATATATATATATATATATATATATATATATATATATATATATATATAACATATATATATATATATATATCTTAACTGCTCTTATATATATATATTTTTATTGAAAATATTAATTTAAATTATATGCTAATAGGTAAAACTTCAAAGAATTTTTTGATACCATTTTTGTAAATTATAAGTATAGTTTTAATGCAATAGTTACGTAAAGTTTATTCACCTCAGCGAAACTATTACCAAGTTATCTCCAAAGAAATACAAAAACTGCCTGGATCTCCTGGCATTGCAAGTCGATGAAACCCTAGTATGATCAAAATATTCTAGGAATTCCCTCCCCACTAGCCAAACAATGATATGTAAGTCTGCAAAACCCTATCCAGATCCTATTTCTAATATAAACCCCATCAATGATCACAACCTGCTCAACTGACTAGTATATTTTAGATAGCGGATTAGTGCCAGATAAACTCTAACTCTATATACTTGAGGCACATTCACCTTCCCTAGCAAAACGAAAAGTCAGAATAGGAACCCCCACTCCCCGCAAAGAAAGGCGAAGCTCCTCCCTGGCTATCAAGTAATAGCCACACTGAAGGAGAAAGTGCTTCCACACTCTCAAAAGCACTATTGCAAGATGGACAGAGGGGTGTGTCGGAAATACCCAAACGAAAGAGGTGCCCATTTAGGTCAAGATGCCCAATTCACAGTCTCGTTATGGCAGTCTCTAAACGACGAGCACAGGGGAATGAAAGCTGAATATCCTCTCTATAAAGTTGTCTCAGGGGATGGGTGCCAAGGAAAGTACTGAGCTCCTCTCCAAGCAGCCTTCACTTCCCTGCTAATGCAGGAATACCATTCTGCCAATTCCAAGGGAAAATATTCAATGAGTTTATGCTGGTGGGGGTCAACTTGGCCGATACATCGGCAGTTTCATTACCAGCAATACCAATGTGGGAAGGGACCCAGTGAAAATGTAGTGCCCAACCCTGGCTCGGAGACATGCCACTGATGATGCTATGAATTTGAAATTGAATTCTCCCGTATTTGGTAGGCTGGTGGTTAGCAATTATATGAAGGGCTGCACAAGAGTCAAAAGAGTATAATTGGTTAGGAGAGAGAGATGGAGTCACCTAAGCTGTGCCCACAAAGATGGCATATAGTCATAGCCTAGAGTCACGAGTACGGTGAGGAGGTTTTAATTGTATGAGGAAAGGTCTGAGAGCCCACAGCAGAGTGGCTGCAGAACTGGTAGGAGCCTATATGAATCTTTAAACCATCAGGTACACCTAGAAGTGTGATCTGTAGGTGTGGGATTTCTTGAAAGAGAATAGCTGGCAAGAGGACAATCGCTTGCTCTAAGTGGGAGGAAGGCAAAAGTGAAATGAGCCCCCAGGTTGCTATAAGGTGGTATCAGAGAAGTGGAAGAAACTGGGTCCAGGCGTACCTCTTGCAAACCATGAGACTGAATTGTACGCCTAGCTCGAGAGAGAAAGGGGATATTCCTCTTCTCTATGCCAAGGGGACCCAATTCACAATCACGATAGAAAACCTTGAAAGGATGGGCCACTGATGCAGACATCAACTTTACATATCTCCTAGCCACCAGATCTTCCCAATGCAGTCTGAGAGGAGGAAGACAAGCCTCCGCCTTCAAAGCTTTAATGGGAGAAGAAGGAAAAGCTCCCAGGGCTATTTGAATAGCAGTATTTTGGATGGTCTCCAGGCACTTCAGAATTGTTGGGGAAACAGAAGAGTACACCACACTCCCATAGTCTAACTTGGCTCTAATATAGATGATATAAAAGTGAAGCAGCATGCTCTGTGAGGCACCCCATTTAGTACCTGCCAAACGTCTCATATTTAGCCTATTCAAACACTGTAACTGGAGGCCCGGAATGTGGTGCTTCCAAATGAGGGAGGGGACAACTAAGGTGAGCCCCAAAAATTTATGCTTTGTGACAAAAGGAACCTGACTCCTGTTCAGGCGAAGGGATGGTAAGAAAGGAACCCTCTGTCTCATAAAAACACATTAAGGCACATTTGGCAATAGTGAAATGTAGGTGCCATCGATCTGCCCAGTCCAAAATCTTCTGTGCTCCAGCCTCCAAAGCTCTCTGGGCACCTAAGGGTTGGAGAAGATGCAGTTAATACTAAATCATCAGCATATGCCATAACTTTAGTGGAGGCAGGGGTTGGCAAATCAGAGATATATGGAGAAAACAAAAAGGGACTCAAGGCTGACCACTGTGGGACCCCGCTGAGGGCAGTCCGTACTGAAGAAGTCACATCACCGACTCTGACAGAGAGAGAGCGATTAGTTAAAAAGCTGTGAAACCATTGCAATGGATGTCCCTTGAGTCCCAAACATGCTAACTTATATAAGAAGCCCATATGTGAGACATAATAAAATGCTGCTTCCAAATCAAAAAATAAAACCAAGGTATACTGTTTATTATGAAAACCTGTATAGATAATGTGCTCTAGGGTCAGAACTTCTGACCCTAGAGCACATTATCTATACAGGTTTTCATAATAAACAATCTTTGTCCTCCCTCCTAGATAGCAAAGCCACTGGGGCCGATCTAGTTGATTATAAGTTCCTGAAATATCTTTCCTCTGATTCTAGTGATGCTCTTTTGAACCTTTACAATGCTAGCTGGACCCAGGGTATAGTCCCCTTGCAAGGGAAGATGTCAGTCATCCTTCCTTTCTTAAAACCAAATAGGGAATCTTCCACCCCAAAAGGCTACCATGCTATTCAACTGCTTTCCTGCAATGGTAAGGTCTTGGAGAGAATGGTACAGGCTCTGTTGCATTGGTGGCTTGAATCTTTTTCTCTGCTCTCACCCATTCAGTATGGTTTTCAACCTGTTGTGGATACCACTGACTCCCTACCATTATGTGTTTTTCCTGCTGCATATAATCTTCCTCTCTTTAAGGCCTCTTTCTGCGCTCATCTGAGAGAATTGCATTAGGTTTGGGAGAGCCTTTGGCTTTCTTTTTGATTTGTTCATTTTATTATTATGCCCCCTCCTTGAAAAGGCTCAGCCCATGAGTGGTTGTAACCCGTAAAAAAATTAAGATTTGTTATGTATACACATATGTATACATATTATTATTTATTATTATTATTATTATTATTATTATTATTATTATTATTATTATTATTATTAACAATATTTTAATTTTCTTAGGTTTATTGAATTGCTTGAATTATTTTGATCAAATGTTTCTTAGAGTAACTTAATCTGTGTTCGCAAAGTTGCCTTCCTAATAAATAATATACGCAAAAACCTTCATAGTACAAGTGAAGAAAACTAATAATTAAGTTTGTTCACTTTAAGTAGAACTTTATTTGCGCTTAAAATTAATATATGGAATGCTGAACAATTAAATGTTTCACTTAAATATAAGAAATAACAATTTATTTCATAAATTATACCCATTTTAATGTCCAAAGGCTGCCAAAACAAAACTATTTCAAAAATATAATGACAAGATTCAAAAAATAATTATCTGTAGTGTCTAGAAATTGTTGTTAAATTATAAAATTTAACCAAATATGTTACTTAGAATTTTATTAATTTTTATTTAACTATTTTAATAAACATACTTCCACTATACTTTTGAGAATTGACAGTTATTGAATACATATTTATGAGTATGACTCATTTTTTTTTACAATTTCATCAAAATATTTTTTTTCTCTCTTTTTAAAGGAATACAAAGTCTCAGGAAGAAATAATGTCATCTAAAAATTTAGTAGACAAAGAGCCGCAAATAGAGCTTGGATCAGAAGAGAAGATTTCCTTTAAGAAAATGTCTGAGTCTGTGTATCCAAAGGTTGCTCTAAGAAAATTAAGCAAAATGAAAATAAAGGTAGCTACATTGAATGTTAATTTTATTTTTTATTTTTTATCTTATGGATTGTTTATTGAATTTCTGATGAAATAATGTTTTAGTTATTTGGAGAAAAAATTCTTATTTTTAAAAAAAAAAAATTGGGGGAGATTTTCAAAGCCTTTCCATATAGTAAATTTTGTTTAACCTTCATTATTATTGTATGCTTGGAGATTTTGGTGATACTAGGATATTTTAATTTTTATTTTAATTTTAGGTGATATTTTAATTTTCTTAGCTCTATTGAATTGCTTGAATTATTTTGAACAAATGTTTCTTAGAGTAACTTAATCTGTGTCCGCAAAATTGCCTTCCTAATAATATACGCAAAAACCTTCATAGTACAAGTGAAGAAATTAATAATTTAGTTGTTTCACTTTAAATTGAACTTTATTTGCGCATTAAATTAATATATGGAATGCTGGACAATTAATGTTTTACTTAAATACAAGAAATAACAAAACCTTTATCTCAAAAATATAATGACAATATTAAAAAAAAAACTATCTTTAGTGTCTAGAAATTGTTGTTAAATTATAAAATTTAACAAATGTATTACACAGAATTTTCAAAGTATTTCTTTAATTTTATTTGTTTTCATTTAACCATTTTTAACATCCACTACTCTTGAGAATTGACGGTTATTGATTACATATTTATTAGTATGACTCATTTCTGTTACAAATTTCATCAATAAATTTCTTTTTTTCTCTCTCTCTCTTTAAAGGAATACATTAAGTCCCAGGAAGAGAGAATGTCATCAAAGAATTTAGTAGACAAAGAGTCGGAAATAGAGCTTGGATCAGAAAAGATTTCCTTTACGAAAATTTCTGAGTCTGTGTATCCAAAAGTTGCTT
>JABUQX010130189.1:10000-14990 GCA_015478945.1 Trachelipus rathkii
AACTTGACCTTTTCAAACTTAAATTTAATATAATATATATATTAGATATACATATATATATATCATATATATATATATATATATATATATATATATATATATATATATATATATATATATATATATATATATTATATTAAATTTTTATAAAAAAAATAAAAATAAATATATTATATTATATATATATATAATATATTAAACTACTTTCTGTAAGGCCTAATATATTTTGTAGAGTAATAGGTTAATTTTTTGTCAATATTTTTTGTCTTGATATTGGTAAACAAAGCTTCATATTGGAAAAATAGTGGATGGTAATAATCAAAGGTAGTTTTGATAAAATCTACACTCAAATTCCTCTCTCTTTATAAATTCTTCACTACAATCCTATTTCTATCCCTTCTACATTAAATATATATATATATATATATATATATATATAATATATATAATATATATATATATATATATATATATATATATATATATATATAATATATATATATATTATTATATAATATATATATATATATATATTATATATATAGACCAACACACACTACCACCTATCTCTTGCTAGGAATGCTGATGCAGGCCTCGAGATGTCGTGAATCGCCGTAAAATGACCTTCTTAATTTTTGGCGAAATTTTAATGAATCGTATGGGTAACAATGGAATGTCAGAGAATAATGTTGAGGAGAAGAGGAGAGAGGTGGATGGAGTATTAAAGGGCACATTTGATTTGCTCGCTGTGACTGAAACAAAGATTGAAAGGAAACAGTGGAAAATGAGTGATGTGGTCTGAATGTTGTGTGCGTGGTGTGAAAGGAATGAGACCTGGGAGAGGAGGAGTCGCAATTTTGGATGAGTGATTGTTGGTACAGAGATATGGTAGACTTTGTGTGTTGGAGTACTGATTCTAATGGTTTAAATTAGTTTGAAAAGGTTAGGTATGTGTGGTTTTGAACCGTATGACCATTGAGGGAAATGTTGAAGGAGCACGATTTTTCTGGGATAATCTGAAATGATGTTTTGGATGGGTGAGTAGGAGCTTTCAGATTGATTGTGTTGGGGACCTAAATGGTTGAATAGGTGATCAGAAAATAGATGGTATAACAGGTGGTTTTGGGGTGTTTGGAGAAAATGAGAATGGTAGGAAGGTGATTGACTTCTGTAAGGAGAGAGGTATGTGTGTAAGTAATACTTTCTAAACAAAGAAGTATCCATAAAGTATACTAGAGTTGGTGTACGTAGAGATGGTTCCGAAGTGAAAAGTATGATTGATTTTGTGTTGGTGAAGGAGATGTTGTATGTGTTTGGATGTTAAATCAGTGAGAGATTAGGATGGAATATCAAATCATTATGTTGTTCTATGTAAAATTAAGTTGGTGGGGGCTTGGATGGAGAGGAAGGTGATACGGAAAGAAGTGGGTAGAATTAAGAGTGAGAAGTTAAGTGAACAAGGTAATAAGGATAAGTATCTAAGAGCGCTCGCAAGTAAATCAGTTGAATGTGAACAAGTTGAAACTGAACAAATCTGGGAGAAAATAAAGGAAGCAGTTGTTAGCAGTGCAAAGTAAGTATGTGGATGTGCTAAAGTAGGAAGTAAGAATGTTAACAGTGAGTGGTGGAATGAAGAGGTGATGCAAGCTGTTAAAAGTAAAAATGAAGTGTGGTTGAATGTCCTATAGGCCAATGATGAAGTTTGGAAGTATATAAGGAGGAAAAAAGAAATACTAAAAGGTGCATACGTAGGAGAAAAGAAGAGGTAAATGAACAGTTTGGAAGGAGGATGAATGGGGACTTAGAAAGGAATAGGAAGCGCGAAAGGTTAAGAATGAGAATAAGGGGAACCTGCTTAGAATAATGAATAGGGATGGTGCTTTTGTAACTGATGAAATGGATGTGAGGGGAGTGCGGAAAGAACATTTCGAGAATCTGTATAATATTAACATTGTAATGAAGAGGTGATAGTGAATGTATGTGGGTTTGATGGTGCAAGAAGGAATAGGTATTTTGGGGATGAGGTTATTAGCAAGGAGGAGGTAATGGGTAGAGTGAGAAAGTTAAAGAATGGTAAATCTGCAGGTATAGATGAAATTACTGGTGAAATGATCAAGAACGGAGGCGAGATGGTGATTGATTGGATTTGGAAGTTGTGTAACAAAGCGTTTATGGAGGTATAGTTCCGAGGGATTGGAGGAGAGCAGTAATAGTACCCTTATATAAGGGTAAGGGAGATAAGGGGAACTGTAGGAATTATAGGGGAATTAGTTTATTGAGTGTTGTAGGGAAGATATATGCTGGTATTTTAGTCGAAAGAGTGCGTCGAGTGATTGAAGGACTGATTGGTGAAGAACAAGGTGCGTTTATAGGAGTGGGTAGAGGATGTGTGGATCAATCCTTTTACATTAAAACAAATGACTGAGAAAATGAAGGAGAAAAAGAATAAATTGTATTTAGGTTTTATGGATTTGCAACAGGCGTATGATAGGATTAATAGGGAAGCTCTATGGCAGGTGTTAGTAATATATGGTGTTGGTGGTAGGCTTCTGAATGGAATCAAAAGTATGTATGACGAATAGTGAAGCGGGTGTAAGAATAAATTGTGTCAAAAGTGATTGGTTATTTAATATTAATAGCGGATTGAGGCAGGGATGTGTTATGTCTCCTTGGTTATTCAATTTGTATATGGATGGATTATGAAAGAATTAGAGATGGGGGTGGCAAGGAAATGGTGTTAGAAATGATGGAGAAATTGGAGGTGAGTGGAGGGTGCCCTGCCTATTATATGCGAATGATTTGGTTTTGTGTGGTGAATCTGAAGATAGTTTGAGAGGATTGGTAGGAGATTTGCAGGGTGTGTAAAAGGAGGGGTTTGAAAGAAACGTAGATAAGAGTAAGTTATGGTTGTGAGTGAAGACAGTCCTCGGCTGGTGAAGTTATGTTGATGGTGATCAGCTTGAACAATGTCTGAGGTTAATATAGGGATATATGTTAGATGAAAAGGGAACGGATGATGCAGAGTGTAGTAGGAAAGTTGTGAATGGTAGGAAGGTGGCTGGTGCAATGAAATCGTTTGTGGATGTAAAGGAACTTAGTCTTGATTGCGCTAGGGTCTTACATGAGGGTATGTTGTTACCCGTGTTACTGCATAGAGTGAGAACATGGTCTGGAAATAAGAGGTATAGATCTAAAGTTCATTGTGTTCAGATGGACAATCTTAGGGGCGTGTTAGGTGTGAAAAGAATTGATAAAATGAGGAATGAACATATTATTTATTTCTCTGACATTCCATGTATCCATACGATTCATACATCTTCGCCGAAAGATAGAACGCCGCTTACGGCGATCACGACCTTCTCTGAGCCATGCATTAGCATTCCTGGCAAAAGATAAGTGGTAGTGGGCAGCCAACCCAACTACCACCATCACTTAGTTGCCTTCTACGACGCGCAGGACATACGATGTCGGCAATTTTTTCTCCCCCACACATATGGATATAAGGGATAGGGATGTCTGTAAGATGTTGTCTAGAAGAAGGGTGTGGATATAAGTTTTTGTATATATGATATGTGGATAAAAGGTGGTGTCTATAAGATGTTGTCTGGAGGATGAGTGTGGATATGAACGCAGAACAGAAAGGCAAACCATTAGGCACTGGAATGTCATACATACCATAATCAAAATGGGTATATATATATATATATATATAATATATATATTATATTATAAATTATAAATTAAATAATTTTATAAAATTAATATAAATATATATAATATAAATAATTATATATATATAATATATATATATATATATATATATAATATATATATATATATATATATTAATATAATATATATATATATATATTAGTGTGGCACCGATACCGAAATTTTAGTCCGATACCGATATAAAAACAATTTTTTTTTTCAAAAATAGATACCGATACTGAAATTTTTGCCGATACCGATACGATACTGATTCTTTTTATCCCTATATGATATATATCCTATATATATATATTAATTTTTTTATCTTCCCTCAGTTACCCTGATAGATAGCCTCACGACATCTTTTTCAAATTGTAGATTTCTTAGGTAACCTTAAATCTGCTACATTGTCACCACCACTTACAGGTAGAGCCCTATTCAAGTAGGGGGTGTTGTACGCTTCAAAAGTTTACCAACTAACGTAAATTACGAAGATGAGCACAGATGCAGGCGTTAAAGTGAGGGAGATTAAATTCAGCAGGAAACACAGAAATGGAAGAGAATTCCACAGAACAGAGGTGGCAGGAAAGAAGGAAGCACCGCAGCGAGCTATCCTGGAGTTACCAATTTCAACACAAAACTCATGCGCAGATATAGCACCCCTTTTGTTACGAGGGCGTTGTAAAGGTGGTGGTAGTAACGCGAGTGATAATTGATGCGAGCACCTTGCCGGCTGCGCGTACCTAATAGAAAAGAGTGAGCACCAAACTATCCGCGCCGCAAGATAGAGGTTAAGGGAAGTGGAAAGTACAGAAACAGTTTATAAGCCTTTTGGCCTTTGACTCGACTCTATCCAAAAGTTGGGTGAAACCAGAGCCCCCCATACATGAGAGCAGTAATCCATAAAAGGGCGGATGAGTAACTGAGAAGAGGAAAAAAAGTCTCAGTCTAAACAGAACTCCCAGTTTCCTTGAGGCCGCCCAACAACCTTGTGATGTGTGGGGTTTCCAAAACATTTCTTTTTGCTTATGTAAAGGCCAGGGATGTTAATATTTTCACCAGGAGAGACGAGAGAACCGTCGAAAGAGGTAGAAAGTTAGAAGGTTGAATTGAGAGGGAGATTTTGTAAAAGTTGGATTTTAAAAAAAATTGAAATTTTCAAATTATAATTGAATACTGAAAATCTTATCCAAATCATCGAGATTAGAATCGGAAAGATTAAGACGAGAGGCAATTCTAGAAGTAAAAGGGGGAAGTAAGAATTGAATGAGTTAAAGAA
>JABUQX010130190.1:0-16566 GCA_015478945.1 Trachelipus rathkii
CGTAGTAATTCTCCACTGTATTATTATTATTTTCGTAGCCTGTTAATAGTGATTTTTATTGAGTTATCCTGCCTATGTTGCTTTCTTGGGTACGGCTGCCTCTTTATTATCTTATATTATATTCATATAATATTTATATATATCTATATTATTCTATATATCTATATATATATATAGTATACTTAATATTATATATATTATACTTATTTCTATTATCTTAATTATACTTACATATATTACTATCTATATTTATCTCTCATATCTCTTCATCTATATTATCTATCTATTAATTATATATTATTACAAGTAGCTTGGCTGAGCTTCTTGAGATTTTTCCGCATCAGTCCATCACTGCAACTCCACCCATCATCTTATTGCACTGCTCCACACCATCTCTTTTTCAATGTGCACTACACAGCATATCCAAAATGTTGCGTGAACTATAAACTATAATACTAGTCCCATAATTGTTCTCCAATATTAATTATTATATATTATTACTATATATATTCTTATATTATATATTTATCTATATATATTATTATCTATCTTTTATTATATAATATATATTTTATATATATATATATATATATTATCATATATATATATAATATCTTCTATATATATATATTATATATTAATTTATATTATATATCGTTATATATTATATATATATTAATATATATTTTGCTTAATGTTTATTATTTCAACATCATCAAAAAAAAAATAAAGATGATCCTTTTCCATATTTTAATTGCGGTAATGAATATGGATTGATATCATTATTAATACTAATTTGATTTTTGTTAATAAATACTATTTAGCACCGCGATTATAACAAATCTGTTTCACCTATACTGTTTAGTATATATATAAGTTTTTATTAGTTGCCGGATGTTTACTGTACAAGTGAGTGATATATATATGCCAAAATGATTCGAGTTTGCTAGCTTTTTTACATTTGTAACTTAGTTTTTGCTCACAAGAATAAAGAGATGTGACAAATGTATCTCTAATATAGAATGTTAAGTATAGTTAAGTCTTAAGTTATGATTAATGTTATTTTTAGCTAGGTTAATACTCAAGAAAATCTAATGTATACTTTAAACATAAATCTTGATATTGTTAGTCATTATAGCCATTCATGTCAGGCTTCTAGTGCACATCGCTTGTTTTTTGTATAGGAATCAATTTGATACAGGACATTATAGATTTCTCTCAAGTTAAAGAATAGATAATATATGGCAGGACTATATGTTTACGGTATTCACTACTACCAACATATATATATATGCGTCGCTACTCTATTTTAGTTAGAAAATAAGTTACAGCCTCTCATAAAGTTGTCATGACCTCTCTATATATTCACTTTTCAATATTGTATAAGACTTACCGATCCAGGTTAGGTCTCATTTCAGTCCCTCTAATTTGTTATAGGTTCTTATGATAAGTTTTTGTTAGGTCTTATTTAATCACCTGTAGTAAAAATCTAATGTGTAATATATACTTAAATCTTTATCATTAAACCTTGAATAGGATGGCCCTAAAACAAGCTCAAGCACCAGACCCACTATTTATATATATTATATTTTATATATTATTATATTAATATTATATCTTATATATATTTATATATATCTTATTTAATATATTTATATTCTATCTATTCTATTTTATTCTATATATTATAATTTATACTATAATTTTATATATTCTTATTATATATATTCAGTTTATATTCTAAGTATATATTAATTAATATATCTATATTATTTATATTTATTATTTTCTCTATATTATATATATATATTAATATCTATATATATAATTATATATAATCTATATATCTTATATATCTATAATTAATATATAAATATTTTAAATATATATATATATTACATATTATTATATATATATATGATATATAATATATTAAGAAAATATTTAATAGAATAAATTTTTAATTTTGCAGAGGCTTATGTAACTTATTTTTCTATGATGTAACTTGCCGATTTTCATTACTTTCACTATTCTTCTATATAATTTATATTTTTGAGTAGTAATATATATATATTATCCCTGTGGGTTTTTATAAAAAATAAACAAATTATTAATATATAATATTATTAATATTTATATATATAATTTATATATCTTATATAATAATTTTATATATTATATTTATTATATTATTATTAATTTATTTAATTAATTTACTATATTATATATATATTATATTTATAATTTATTATATTTTATATTTATTAATTATATATTATTATTATTATATATATATTTATTCTCTATTTTATTTAATCTCTTAATATATATATATTTGTATTATGGTCTATATTATCTTGTCTCTAATATATATATATTATGTAGTATATATATTATGTGTATATTCTCTATATTCCTATTTATATTATTTTTAGTATATATTCTCGGATTTTTTATTTATATAATGGGGTTGGATCTATATCCTAGCTCTGTTCCTATAGGGAATAATAAATCAGTTATTATATTATTTCTTTATCATATTAAGGCTTATTAATGTATGAATTGTCATTATATTATATTCTGTATAGTCTCACTGTATATGGTCTCTTTCTTCTTCTTTAATATATTATATTATATTATTTTGATATAGGATATTTTATATATATATATCTTTGAGAATTGTATGTTATATCTTTTTCCTAAAGATTTATTATCTTATTTTGTTTTTTTATTATCTTATTTTTTATTTTATTTTTTAGTGTTCGTATTTTATATATTTTTTTATTATATAAGAAATTATTTATGGGATTTTTAACAACTTGAGAGGCTGTAACAATTTTTCTCTTAAAAAATTAAGTACAATGCCACGTTTTGTTTTTTTTTTATTATTCATTATTTATTCATTTTTTAGAGTACCATCCCCTGGTGGATTTTTATAAATGTGGGGTCTCTGAAGCCCCATTTACTTATTCTTTCAAAAAAGTTCAAATAATTTTTTTAAAACCTTTATTGAAAATTAAATGTTTATTTTCCATTTATTGTTACCCCGAGTAACAGCACATTTCCATTTTGTATTCAGCAAATTTTTTTTATAAAATGGCTTCATAACCCTTATACGTAGCCTACACAAACAACTGCAATTACCGGACGAATTAATATATTAAATCCTATTAATATTTTTAATAATATGAATTTACTTTCTTTAGAATTTAGATGAACTTAAATATTAAATTAAATTTACAATTAAATATCATAAAGGATATTCAGTTTCGACCACTAATTAATAAAAAAAAAAAAACTGCACGTGTTACTCCTTTATAATTTTTAACAAAACTTAGAAATAAAAAGTGACATATGGCATTTAACATAATTAAGTTGCTAATTGCTATATAACATATATGAAAAACGCGCGCGCTGCACACGACAAGCCTACACGCCAACACACACACTACACACACACACATAATTATATATATGATATTATTATTTATATATATAATTATATATATTATATATATATACTATATATATATATATATATATTATATATTATATATCTATATATATATATATATATATTATATTATATATATCTATACATTATATTATATCATATTAACTATATATCTATATATATATATTATATACTTATATTTAAATATGTAGATATTTTGATCAGTTATACCAGAGGTAGAATTTTGCGAGTTGGTATGAGTCCAAGTTTTATAATTATAATAATAATATATCAATATATATAATTAATATATAATTAATACATAATAATCAATAATAATAATAATAATATAATAATAATTGCATACACACAAAAATAATTTACAACAATAATAATAATAATTAATATTATTGTTAATTATTATTATTATTAATATTATATTATTTATTATTATTATTATTATTATTATTATTATCTATTAATTATTATTATTATTATTATTATTATTATTATTATTATTATTATTATTATTATTATTATTATTATTAATTATTATTATTATTATTATTAAATAATAATAATATAATTAATCCTCAATCAACATTTTATAATATTATTAATAATAATAATAATAATAATAATAATAATAATAATAATAATAATAATAATAATAATAATAATAATAATAATAATAATAATAATAATAATGAATTATGTTTCTGGGAAAGTTGTTACTGAAATTTTTTGAACTAGTTCCACTGGATCTATAACGGGAAAATTCGCACTGGTTTTCGGGATCTATAACTGGAAAATTCACACTGGATTTTCACACTGGTTTTTATTATTGTTTTCAACTAGACCCAGCACGGTTTTCTAACTGGAAAATTCTAGCTGGATTCCCCCAGTGCGATCCAGCAAAGTATCCAGCTGGAAATAATCCAGCTGGAAATTTTCCAGCGGGATCCGGTGCGAAATTTCATGATTCCCGCTGGTCCAGTACGTTCCTGCAGAATTTCCTACTGGACACTTTTTGCTGGGTAGTGGGATGGGAATGTGTGTGTGTGTGTGAGTCTGTGTGTGTCGAGTGTGTGTGTGTGTGTATTTTAGATTTCAATGCAAGAATGGGGAGGAGAAGAGACGATGTGGAGAGAATGGTGGGACAGTATGGAGAGGAGATAAGAAATATTTCATCAGAGATGTTGGTAGAACTCTGTTTAAGGAAGGGAATGAAGATCATGAATGGTTTTTTCCAACAGAGGACCTCACATAGGTTTCACAAGATATAGATGGAACAATATCCCAAGAGAATTCGATCAGTGATCTATTATAGACTATAAAATATTATCTGATAGTAGGCTAATAAGAAATATGAAAGTGAAACCTGGAGCAACATTGAATTAGGATCATAGAATCATGGTGGCGGACCTGGAGGTGAAAGACAGAACAAATGGCATAAACTATAAGAATTAAGAATAAGTTGGAAATGTGATTTAAAACTGGAGTCACTGAAAGGAGTGTGATCAAGAAAGGGAATAATATTCGAAATAATCAAAGTCAGAAACTAGAAAATTAGAAGGAGTAGGAGAGATGGAGGAGATACAAGAAACTCAAAGAAGGGCAGCAGAGGAGACCCTGGGTAAAAGATGGATAGGAGAAACGAGGAAAAGAAACACGAGGTGGTGGAATGAAGAAGTGTTGATGCATACAGAGGAAAAGAATATTGATGAGAAAGTGGTTGAAAAATAGAACTGCACAGACAAGGGCTCAGTATGCGGAGGCAAGAAATGAGGCAGAGAGAGTGAAAAAAAGAGCAAAAGAAGAAGCAGCAAAAAGCCGGAAGAAATGATGGAAGGTGTGAGAGCAGAAAGAAAGAAGATTTTTAGACGGGCAAAAACGTATAGAGGATCGTAAAAGGAAAATGTGTAAAATCAAGGATAAGCAAGTAGAAGTTTTGGTGAGATCAACAGAACAGATATAAACGGGAGATGGACGGAATACTTCAGAGAACTGTTAAATTTGAAAGAACAGGTGGAGAAGGGGGAGAAAAGATAGTTGAAGGAGAGGAGAATAAGGAAGAGAAGGAGGGGGAGATCACTATGGAGGAGTTGGAGGTGGCACTGAGAACAATGAGGAACGGCAAGACACCCCGGAAAGGTTGGATACTCATTTAACTAATAAAAAAGGGAGGAGAGAAAATGAAAGAAGTAATTCTGAAATTGTTCAAAAGGTGTTGGAACAAGAGCGAAGTACCAGAAGGGTAGGGAAAGTCAATCATAGTTCCAATATATAAGGGGAAAGGAAATACAAGAGGCTGTAAAAATTCAAGGGAATATCATTTTTGGACCACTTGGCAAAAACAAATGAGGGAATATTAGAGAGAAGGCTAAGAATGATAGTAGAGCCCAGACTGGGGGAAGAGCATGTTGGATATAGAAAGAACAGAAGCACGACGGATCGTGTTCGTTCTGAGAATTACATTAGAAAATTTATGAGAATATAATAAACGAGCATATATAGCTTTCATGGATCTTAGGAAAGCTTTTGATTCAGTGCCTAGGAAGAGACTGTGAAAAGCGCTAGAGAGAGAATATGCAGTGAAAAAAGCGTTGAGAATAGTAAATCTAATGCAAGAACAGAATATGAGAATAAGGAATTGTTTGAGGTGAGAACGGGAGTTAAATAGGGACGCGTATTTTCACCAATTTTGTTTGTAGCATATCTGCATGTAGTGATAAAGAAGGTGAGAGAGGATATGGAAGATGTGGACAGTAATATCCTGGCATACGCGGATGACTTGGTGCCATGGAGAGAAGAGGGAGACAGGCTGAGAGAGGTAGTGACATGTTTTGCGAAGAGGCTTGGAGTGGCCGGTCTGCCTATGAACACAGAAAAGACGGAGATCATTGTGGTCAGTAGAGAAGAAGAAAAGGGAGAGCTGGTGAGGATTGAGATGCAAGAGGAGAGAGTGGCCTAGAGGAAATGGGAGTGGAGACCGGAGGGAACAGAACCAAGAGGAAGACCTGAAAAGAGATGGGAGAGCTCGGTGGAGGATTCATTGAGAAGACATGGAATGCCGTCGATGTGGGAGCTAAGAGAAGAAGGAATCCTGGAGGGTAAACCAAGATGGAGAAGAGCGCTGGCCCCGATGACGGGGCCTTGCACCATCCTGAGAATGGTTGTGAGTTGTAAGTTGTTAGTTAATATTATTATTATTATTATAATATTATTATTATTATTATTATTATTATTATTGATATTATTCATTGATGATGATCATTATTGATGATTGATTATTGATGATGATTATTCGTTATTAGATGGACTAGTATTTCAGTGGTGCGTTTGTTTGGACAGTGTGGTTTCAGTGGATGGGACAATGTATGTCTTAATATGTAATGTATATGTATGAATCTATGAATCAATTTGTATCTTTGCTCATGTTAATATATACATTTGGGTCAATGTATCTTGTATATCTATCTATGTATATATGTGTGCATAAACATTTTTATTTATGAACCTCCATGTATCTATGTATGTATATTATATATTTATTTATGAACATTTGTATAATAATATAAAAATATGTATATGTATATGTATATTCAAAAAATATATAATATGAATGTACCTTTGTATCTGTTATAAGGACATATATTTATGAATATATATATCTGATATAAACATGTATTTATGAACCTATGTATCTCAGTGTTGAAACCTTGAAAAACTCAGTATGTATCATAATAATAATAATAAAGACAGACAATAATGGTAATAATATTAAATGGTGTGTGTGAAAATATTGTGTAATGTAATGTGTGTGTGAAAATATCAATATGTGTGTGTTTGTAATGTGTGTGTGTGTGTGTGTGAAAATGTGTGTGTGTGTGTAATGTGTGAAAAATGTGTGTGTGTATCCATATGTCACTCTTCATGAGAGTGATGTTGCACGTTCAGCATGTAGTAGATGGTTTGGGAGGCAGAGCTTGGGTTAATGGGGACACATCATGGGCCCTGGTGGATCTTTCAGATAAAGGTTAAATGATAATATTTTTTGGTTGGTTGTTGCAAACCTTTATTTGCTATTTCAAAACTGAGGATAAAGAAGTCTGTTGCTGCTTAGGTGCTGGATTTAGATTTATGAACTATTTTCTTCTTCTTTGTTAATTATTATGATATTGATTGATGGTAATTGTTATTGTTGTTGTTGTTGTTATTGTTATTGTGTATTGGTATTGTTATTGTTAATTAATGTTAATTGTTAATTGTTATTATTATTTATTTAATTGTTATTATTTTTTGTTATTGATACATTGTTGTGTTGTGTTGCATTTAAGTTAGTGGTATAGTGAATAGATGGGATTATTTGAAGTATTGTTATTATTAGTGGCTAATTTATTGCTATTATTTATTTATTCTTCTTGACCTTTATTCCTTCCAGCTATTTATTGGTATTCATTGTTATTGGTAATTTATAGTAATTGTGTTAATTGTATTATTGTTATTGTTATTCAGTACTTTGTTTTTGATAATAATGTATATAATTTAAGAATCATTTTAAAAAATCTGCCCAGCTATTTCTCAATCCATAAAATAGTAAGCTTGATGGGGAGTGAGATCCTGTGGCTGGAGTGTTAAAGGATGGCAATAATAAAATAACTTTCGAGTAAATAGTAAATAAATTTATTAAAATAAATAGAAAATAATAATAAATAAAGAATAAAAATAAATAAATAATTATCAAGAATAAAAATATTAGGATTAATAGTAATAAATAATAATCCAATATAATAATAAATATGCAATAATAAATGAAGTTAAATGTTAAATAATTTAACAAATAAATAATAAAAAATAAATAAAGAATAAATAATAAATGGTAATAATAATAACAATCAAAAATATTAAATAATAAGTAATTAAATATTAATTAATAATAATAAATAAATAAATATGTGTGTAATAAATAATAAATAAATAATAAATAAATAATATGAATAATAAATACTAAATAATAAATAGATATTAAATAATATTAATAGCAATATCATGTATTAAGCGTGTAGTAGTGTCACTCCTTTGGTGGTGATTAATAATAAATAACAACAGGGGAGCCAACCATGACGTATGTCAACAATATGGAAAGATGGAACAATGAAACCGGATGGCATAAATTATTTTGTTTATTCCATATCATCTGTCTTCATCGACGGTTTCTGTTCAACAAAACGTCAAACCGTAAATATCCACTATGCCATGATATTCATGTAATATAAAAAGCAAAGTTTAAAATGTGGCTCAAATTTGGGGGCAGATAAAATATTATATGATCTATATATATATACGCTCATATATATATATCCTCATATATATATATATATATATATATATATCATATATATATATTACATCACTCATATATATATATATATATATATATACCTATATATATATATATATATATATATGTTTATATACATATATATATGTATATTTATATATATAAATATATATATATGAAATTTATATATGAACATATAATTTTTAAGCCTTTTTATTTGTATATCTTTATATCAATATTTACTTTTCCTAATTCTATTTTCTATCATCTATGTGAACAGTGTGGTGTGGTGTGGGAGTTCATGTTTCTTTGTGTGTTTTCAAGTGCAGAGTCCTGAATCGCCAAATGCGACGTAGAAACATTCTTTCTCCAAGCTCACGGATCCGGTTGCGGGATCTGGGCTCAGATGTCGGCTATTCTCACTTGCTATTAGATTGACTTGAAACAGTAGTTATTTTTGGGAGCAAATTTCCTCAACTGTTACAGTCCAATTCTAGATGGAACAAGAGAATAGTTTTTTTGGGGGGGGTTTTGAGTACGGGGTTGTCAGGGGGGGGAGGAGGTTTAGTAGGCGGGAAAAAGAAAAGGTTTCCTGCAATATAACTACGTTTACAAGCTACATTTCCCTAGACTTACATTAATATTCCTTTTTAACTGGGCTAAATGATACAAATTAGTAAGATAATGTGTGTTCAGACAACCTTTGGTTTCTCAATTCTTTCTCCTAAAGTCTGACAGATGAGAAGGTTGTATAATTTAGCTAAGCAAATTTTATCTTTATTGAAGCTTTGCATTTGGGAAGCCACTCAAAGCCATCCTTATTTCTCTTTTGCAAATGTAATTACAAATTTACGTTTGTTTACGTAATTTCTCCTATTCCTTCTTAAGTTTATCTTTTATTTTCTTCTACTTTCAATCTCTCTCTTCCTCTCTTCTCCTTTTGGCAGCATCTTTCCATATGTCATAGGAATATCAGTGTTTTATTCATGTAGTTCCATTTACTCCAGTGATTACAACTACTGAAGAGTATTTGGAGTTCCATTATGGCATCTTTCATTAGAATGCGACGTCTTTTGTTCTCCAAAGGGCCCTGTTTTAATTCTTCTCAATTTCCAGTTTCCTCTTGTTCCATTTTAGCGGAGAAATTCAAAGCATTTGGAAGTGGAAACCGCATAAACAAAGATGTTTCATCGCTGTCGAACGAATCGAGAAAGAAGAAGAAGAGAGAAGGACGAAGACGAAAGGAATTAAAGCCCCGCAGAGACAGCGGCAGCGGCGGCAACAACAGCGGCGCTGGGAGAAGGATAAGGCACCAGATGGCCGAAGGGATGATTGGAGAGAATGGGGAATAAGGAAGATAACACACAAGATAAAAGGGGGACTGGAATTCTTTGAGGCCTTCGTCGTTCCCCTCTGACTCCTTCTAGCCGTTCTTCAACAACTCCTCCTTTCCCTTCTTGTTTCCTTTCCCAGTGCTGCCCTCTGGGTTGACTCAGCCGACCTTGCATTCACTGCCTTGCGCTCCCTTCCAAAAGAGGTTTTTCCCCTCTCCCCCCCTCCAAAAAAATTCTCAGCATTTCCTCCTCCCTCCCGTTTTCCGCTTCTTCCTTTCAACTTCTACCCCTCCACCCCCACTAACAACGCTGGACCCCCTCTTCTTTACTGCCCTAAGGGCTGCGTCGTCTGCTATCTCGACCGGTCATCGAGAAATACTTCAAGATGGCCGACGAAATCTAATGAAAAGGGGAAACGCAATTTCACCAATATCAAATATTAATTGTATGAAGAAAATATATTTAATTTTTTTTAATATAATTATCTAATTTAAATTATATTGTAGAGAGAAAACCTTTTGCAAAAGTTTAATAATTAAAATAAAGTAAATATCAAGTATCTTGAATATAAATATTTAACCTAATTAAAAAAATAAAATAAAATTTAAAAATCAGAAGAAAGTTAAAAGCGTAAAAAGAGGAGAAAAAGGTGAGAGAGGGGGCGGAAAGAGAGAGAGAGATTTTGAGGGAGAGGGAGATAGAGAGTGAGAGAGAGGGAGAAAGATAGAAAGGAAGATATAAAAATAATGCTCACAACCCGATTGGCGCCAAAGTTTTTTTTTAAAAAACAGTTTCAAAATATAAACAATTTTTTTCATGTTTTCATTTTCTCTTCGTTATACTCTCTCTCTCTCTCTCTCTCTCTCTCTCTCTCTCTCTCTCTCTCTCTCTCTCTCTCTCTCTCTCTCTCTTTTATTATTTTTCCTCTATTACTTTCATTCTGCTTTTTGTTTGTGCTTCTGTGAATTTTTACGTTTGGCATTTTTTTTCCATTCGAGTGCATAAAAAGGACATTCTAATAAAGATGCCAAAACGAAAATGTTTTTATTTTCCCTCTTATTTTTCTGTGCCATTTTTTTTGTCCTTTTTTAGAGACAAAAAATTTCAGCTCTAGAAAACATTGGCGAGCTGAAGGTTTTTTTTTCTCTAACATTGGTGAGTTGAAAGTTTTTTTTCTGTACGAGTAATTAAGTTTGTTGAATGGAAGAGAGAAAAAAGAGGGAGAGTGAAGAGACTTAAAAAAAAGGAGCGTGTAATAGTACCAGTGTAGTAAAAGATAAAGAGGACGTATCGAAGGAGAAAGGATAAAAAATAGGAGAGCTGGCTGAAGAAGGAGGAAGAAATAAATCATCAATTCCTTTCCATTCCTCTCCTTCCTATAAAATAAAACTCAGTTGTCCTCTCTCTCTCACCCCTCTCTTTCTCTCTCTCTCTCCTTCTCTCTCTCTCTCCTCTCTCCTCTTCTCTCCTCTTTCTTTCTTCCTCTCTCTCCTCCTCTCCTCCTTTCTTTCTTTCTGCTCTCTCCTCTCTTCTCAATTATTTACATTTTCCAATATGTATATATATAACTTATCAACCAATAATATGTATATGCTCAGCATATGCTCATAACTCAACTGTATGTCAACTCTCAAGCCTAATAACTCGCTCAACTGTAATAGCGTAACCAGCAATGTGCTCCTTTCTTTCAACCAATAATAATAATAATAATGGCAGCAATAATATGTAACTAATATGTGTAATAATATGTATGTAATAATAATAATATGTATGTGTATATGTGTAATAATAATATTAACCAATAGCCAATGTGCTCAGCCATGCTAATATGTCAATAGCCTAATAACCAACCAACAATAATAACCAATAATAATGGCATCTTCATATGTAATATAATATTAACCAACATGTGCTCCTTCAACTAGCCTCTTCCAATATGTCAGCTCCATCATGTGTGTGTATATATATGCATACATATAAATGCATACATATATCCCCGTGTTAATTTTCATTGAAAATGGGCTTTATATAGTATATATTCGTTTTCATTAGAACGAAGCATTGCTTGTTGTCTTGGCTATTTGGCCGCTTCGAAGGAGTTTCTCTCGCATCACCCCCAAAATAACTTATTCAAGTTATATGGATATAATTTAGGATTCATTGCATAGGATTTGTCTTGCAGATGAACCTCTCGGAACTAAAGGGAAATTTACCGAAGTTTCAGTTAAGGTTGTTCCTCTAGGGAGCAGATCAGGAATGACGGAAGCCAGTAAGGTTTGGCTCATTCCTTGCCTTCCTATTGGCCTAAAGGCGGACCAATCACGAGAAGAATTTTCAAATGAAAACCGACCGGTTGTTTCTAAACAGTTTGTTGTCATTTTACCCGATTTTGAGCTTGGAGGTAAAAACTCAGATGTAATAAATTAATCCTTCTACCCCGAAAATATGGTGACAATTTAACCAAACTTATATTACTTATATCATATGTATAATAATAATAATAATAATAATAATAATAATAATAATAATAATAATAATAATAATAATAATAATAATATAATTCTTTTGCATAATAAATAATACTAAAAATAAAATTGCTGGAATCATCAAATAAAATCAAAATCAATAAATAAAATAGAGATGGATCAGATCAATAATGTCAAAGTGGTGTGGCATTGTTATTGTTATTTATTGTTATTGTATTGTATGTATTATTGACGAAGGTTATAGAATAATTATAGACTACTACGAACTTTATTAATTATTAATGTGTATTATTATTATTATTATTATTATTATTATTATCCATTGATGATGACATATTTGCAGAGTAGTATTAATGTGGCGTAGGGTAGAATAATTGTAGTTCATTATTGTATGGTTAAAATGGTTTTGAAGTCATTTCATTCCATGTTCGGTAATAATAGTAGTCATATTATTGGTACTGAGTGTAATTGCGGCACAAATCTGTGTGTAATTCGATCAAATAATAAAAATTAATAATAATAATAATAATAATAATAATAAGAGCCCTTATGAAGAGATTAATTGGTTTTGTTAAACTTCATCAATTATTCCCAATTTAAATACCAAGCACTTTTTAACTATTTAATAATAACACAGCCACACACAGAAAGTCAGACACAAAATGTAATCATACTCATACTTACACACAAGGTAATACAAAAAAAAGCAAGGTATACACACACCCAATCTTTTTCGTGTTTTGTGAAGTGTATTCAGGAAAAAGAAATAAACACAAAAATATACAAAAAATTTATTTATACAAAAAAAAAAAAAAAAAAAAAGAAAAAGAAAAAAAAAGAAAAAAAAAGTTACACTTAATTTTCAATGAATTGATTCTTGTGTTCGGTGTGTGTGTACGTACAAATGTTTGTGTGTGTGTGTGTGTGTGTATGTGTGTGTGTGTGTAAAGTTAAAAGAAAATATGAATATTGAGATACGCTTGACATGTAATTGAATAGGGAAAATACATCAAATTGTACATCCGAATTTATGTCACTTCTTCGCACACAAATCAAGAAGCTTTAATATACTAACATGCACACACACACACACACACACACACATATATATATATATATAGCACTGCACTGCCACTGCTGCTGCTGCTGCTATATATACTGCTACTGCTGCTATGCCTGCTGCTACTATACTACTATATATATATATATATATATTCATACTATCTATCTATTTCTATCTATCTATCTATCTATCTATCTATCTATCTATCTATCTATCTATCTATCTATCTATCTATCTATCTATCTATCTATCTATCTATCTATCTATCTATATTAGATTTACAGAGCTATGTTTCTGCGAAAATTTATGAGATAAAGCTTGATAAAGAATATAAAAAAAATTTCGGAAGTTGTACTTCGAATGATGAACTTTTAGATCATAATTTACTACCTTCAGTAACTCCTGTTTCCCAAGTGGATTTAAGCATTGATTCTGAAGAAATTACTGCTTTAAAAAAATCAAACGTAAATGAAATTATGCCTAACAAAAGTTGGGCAGAAATTACTTCAAATTCTCTTAATTAATAAGAAAAAGAAATCTGTCTCATCTAAAGGATGCAAAAAGAAAAAATCCTAAAAAAGATTTGGTTTCTAAGGAGACAAATATGATCGTCAGTTGGAAGATGATAAATATGAAAAAAATAAAAGTGGTTTCTAAGGAGACGAATGATCGTCAATTTGAAGACGATATATTTGAGAAATCAAAAGATGATATGTTTACTATTGTGATGTATCGAAAAAAGAGCAAACAAATAATTTATGGAACTAAAAATTCAAAACCTAATGATAACTTGAGAAGTGCCAAAAGGTTAATGGAATTTTATATTGGGAGATGTGCTTTAAGTGTTAAAAATATTCACTTAGAAAAATTTGTCAAAGATAATTTGGACATAGATTGGTTAAATGTCGAAGAATTGAATTGCAGGAATCCCTACTCTAAATCCTTTAGAATTACAAATGATGAAAGATTTAAGGAAAAACTTTTAAACGAAGATTGAAGAATTCTGGCCTGCGGAAATAATATGCAGAAATTTTGTATCAATAGAAAACAAAAAAAAAAAAAAAAAAAAATATTTATTTATATATATATATATATATATATATATATATATATATATATATATATATATATATATATATATATATATATATATATATATATATATATATATATATATTAATATTTATATATGTATATTAATTTTTAAATGTTTTGTTTTACTATTTAATTTTATTTTTGCTTCTAAATAATGTAATGTTTGAGAATAAAAGAAAAATTCCCCATCTATCTATCTATCTATCCTATCTCTATCTATCTATCTATCTATCATCTATCTATCTATCATCTATCTATCTGCCATCTGTCTATCTGTCTGTCTATCTGTCATCTATCTGTCTGTCTATCTGTCTACATCACAATAGTCTGTCTATCAGTCTGTATATATATGTGTATATGTATATATGTATAATAATCTGTATGTAATAATAATAATATGTAATAATAATAATGTATGTATATAAAATATATAATATGTAATATGTAATATACATATGGAACAATAATATGTAATAATAACATGGTACTTTATATTGATAGTAAAGTGTATGTAACAATAATAATAATAATAATAATAACCAACTCCAATAACCAACCAGCCATATATGTGGCATAGCCAACAATATGTAATAACTCAACTCCAACAACTCATGTCTAACTCACCTTCCTTGCTAACAACTTGTATGTGTATGTATGTATATGTGTATGCATGTGTAACAACAATACCTCTCTTTCTCTCTTTCTCACTCTGCCTGCTGCTACTCTTCCCCTGCTCTGCTCTTTCAGTTTTTTACTAGGTTCTGCTGCTATATATATATATATGCTGCTCACTCTTTCTTTCTCATATATATATATATGCTCTTTCTGCTATATATATATATATATATAATATGAAGTTCTGAAAAAAAAATAACATGTAAATTCAACTATATCTGGTATGGGTAAGATTAAAACAATATGTATAAAAGTTTTCATTAAATAATCAGAGTGTTTAGTGTTTACTTTGAAAATTTAAATTTATAACTATATATGTTGTTTATTTAAATTCATTTAAATTTGTTTGTATTTGTAAAACTGTCGTGCCGGTAGATGGGTGCCGGGTAACTTAAAGTAGTATGTTTTCGCAATTTGCGGCGCCATGGCAATAACCAATATCGCTCTTCAGCTAACAGCAACAACGGCAGCCAGCCAGCAGCCAGCAACCAGCCAGCCAGCAACAACCAGCAACAATAACTCAACTCGCTTCTTCTTCTTCCTTCGCTATGCTTCAACAACAGCAATAATAATATTAATAATGTAATAACGCTGTAATCGATAACAGCAGCAGCCTTGGCAGCAATAGCCAGCCAGCCAACCAGCAACAGCAATGGCGCCAGCACAGCAATAATATGTAACCAGCAATAACCAGTTGCCCCACGAAACCAAATCCATATCGCAACAACGCTGCTTCTTCCGCCATAAAACACTTCTTCAACTCGAACACGGTAGCTTTCATCGGTGGCGTTTTTCCGGCGTGTTCCGTTTCCGTTTCGTTCCATTCCATTCCATTCCATTCCATTCCATTCCATTATTCCATTCCATTCCATTCCATTCCATTCCATTCCATTCCATTCCATTATTCCATTCCATTCCATTCCATTCCATTATTATTCCATTATTCCATTATTCCATTATTTTATTAAATTTTCCATTATTCCATTATTCCATTCCATTCCATTCCATTCCATTCCATTATTCCATTCCATTCCATTTCATTCCATTATTTTTCTCATTATTGTTCCTATTGTTATTTTTATTGGTAACGTTGACCATTACATTGTTGTTCCATA
>JABUQX010130191.1:0-27500 GCA_015478945.1 Trachelipus rathkii
ATATACTCTATCGTAATAAAGTTTCCACATCAATAAAGCTAACATAGTGTAACATGAACTAAAATAATGTACAAAGACAAACTAACACAACTTACACACGAATAAACTGTTAACTAACAACAAAAGTTCCACACTTAACACCAGTAAAAGTAAACTAACATTGCAAATGCAAAACGTAGCCTCTTCTTACTTTTTCAAACACTAATCTCTACCGTAAATTAACATTAATTTTACATTGACAGAGTAAAATATTTAACAAAAATGTTATCATAACCTTGTCGATTATCAATACCAGACCAACGAATTTATCGCAAACGTAACAGGTTTTCTACATTTTCATAGTAATATTTAACAAAAAAATTTATCATAACCTTTACCTAAATATCAATAATCCCCACCAAATAATTGCAAACATAATCGTTTTTCCAAAATAAATGCAAACATAACAAAAGTTTTTATCCAAACATAACACATAAAATAAAAAGTTCTTTGAATAAAATATCATAGTAAAAGTGGTAATAGTTTACCGAATTTAAAGCAGTAAATCAGTAAATCAGTAAATCAAGCCACCAGAACCCTCCCACCCTCCCTACCGACCGTCCACGGACCTTTTAACCTATCCGATCTAATGATTCAGCGTCAAATATCGAGTACCAATTTGGATAAACATAGTACAAAAATATGTTCTTTATATACTGAACCAATGATAATGCTAACGTAATAAACATTGTTTTTCACATTATAAAGCCTAACATAGCATTACCAGAAGCTAAGAATATAATGTACAATGCAAAACCTAAACCCACATATTACGCACGAATAAACTACTCAACATTAACAAATTTCCATACTTAACACCAGTAAAGTACCTAGCACAGTGTACAAAACGTAACCTATCACCACTTTTTCAAAGCATATCTCTAAATATGCAATGTTAAATTTTACAGTTAACACTATTTGATTAACGTCGTCATTTCTAGTATCGATTTCGGATAACATAAGCACAAAAATGAAGTTTCTTTATATACTAACCAGCGAATATATGCTAACATAACAATCTTTTTTCACATAAATAAAGCTAACATACGCATCATATGAACTAGAAAATATGTACAGTAACGACAAACTAACACACTTACGCGCTAATAAATCTCTGTTAACATTAACAAAGTTCCAGCACATTAACACCAGTAACAGTAGCGTAACTTTAACGCATACAAAAACATAACCTATTCATACTTTTTCCAGCAGTATCTCTAACATATTAACATTAATCTTACATTGCCACAGTAACATTTATCAAAATGTATCGATTATAAGTTGTCGATTACTCATAACAGACCAACGAATTTGTCCAAAACGTAACAAAGTTTTTTACATTTACATAATCATTATTTAACATAAATTTATCATAACCTACTAAATATCATAATCCCCAACAATTATTGGCAAACATAACAAAGTTTTATCCAAACATATAAAAAAAAATAAGTTCCTTGAATAAAATATCATAGTAAAATAGTGTAATAGCTTACCGAATTTAAAGCAGTAAAATCAGTTAAAATCCAAACCACCCGTTCCTCCCCACCCCCCCTACCACCCGTCCACGAACCTTTGATCTATCGATTAATGATTCAGATCACATATTGAGTATCATTAGGACTAAGAATATACAAAAATAAGTTCTTTATATACTAACAATGATATAGTGCTATACGTAACATTGGTTTTCACATAATAGAAGCTGAACATAGCATTACCAGAAACTAAGAATTATAATGTACAATGACAAAAACTCAAGACACTTTAACGCACATCTCGGCGAGAAACATTACTACATTAACAAAGTTTCATACTTACATCAGTAAAGTACCTAGCACAGCGTACAAACGAACCCTATTCACACTTTTTCAAAGCATATTTCTAACATATCTGTTAATTTTACATTACACTATTGATTTACGTCGCATTTCGAGTATCCTTTGGATAAACAATTGCCAAAAATGAGTGTTTTATATACTAACTCAGCGAATATATGCTAACATAACAATGTTTTCAAATTAATAAGCTAACATAGCCTCATATGAACTAAGAAAATAAGTACAACGACAAAACCTTAACACAAACTTAGGCGGGCTATAATAAACTGTTAACATTAACAAAGTTCCACACTTAACACCAGTTAAGTAACTAACATAGCAAAAACGTAACCTGTTCATACTTTTTTCCAGGCATATCTCTAACATTTAACATTAATTTTACATTGGCCACAGTAACCATTTATCAAAAATGTATATAACCTTGTCCGATAATACAGACGCAACTAATATATGCAGCAACGTAACAAAAGTTTTTTTACAGTTATCATGTAATATTTACAAAAATTTATCATAATACCTTACCTAAATATCATAAATCCCAACGAATAATTAGAAATTACAAAGTTTTATCCAAACATAACATAATAATAACAAAGTTTTAATAAAAACAATTAAAAATAAAAATAATTCTGTGAATAAAATATCATAGTAAATTGTAATAGTTTACTGATTTTAAAAGCAGTAAATCAGTAAATCAGTCAAACAACAAACCATCAACCACTCCCCACCCCTCCCACCATGACCTTGTGATCTAATTGATCTATTGATTCAGTCATATTTCGAGTATCATTTCGGATAAACATAGTAACAAAAATAAGTTCTTTATATACGCTAACCATCGAATATATGCTTAACGTAACAAAGTTTTACATTTTAAGAAAGCTAACATAACATAACCTGAAACTAAGAATACTAATGTATCAATGCAACCTAGACACACCATACGTCACGAATATAACTAATAACATAACGAAACTTCCGCACTTACAAAACAGTAAAGTACCTAACACATGTAAAAAACGTAACCTATTCTCACTTTTTCAAGCATATCTCTAACTATCAATGTTAATTTTACATTAAATTCGTATATTTAACAAAAAATTAGCATAACCCTGTCTAATCCTCATACTGACAACGAATATAATGCTAACGTACCAAATTTTTACATCAACTTCGTAATATTTAACAAAAATTCATCATAACCTCGTCTAAATATCATAATTCCCAACGAATAATCGCAAACATAACAAAGTTTTAACCAAACATACAATAAAAAGACACATTGGATAAGCATAAAATAAAAATAAGTTCTTTGATAAAATATCACAGTAAAGCGTATTAGTTTACTGATTTAAAGCTGTAAATCAGTAAATCAGTAAAAAATCAGTACCACCGATCCCTGCAGTCCCCTACTCACCCATCCGCCTATGATCTATTAAACTATTGATTCAAGTCATATTTCTAGTAATCATTTGATAAACAATAACAAAACATAACAGTTCTTTTATATACGGCAGCAAGTTTAGCATCAATAAAGAGCTAACATACTCCATAACCTAAGCTAAAGCAATAATGTCAAATGCAAACCTAACATACCTCGCGTATGAAATAATCGCTAACATCCTGAAAATTCCCTACTATCAAAGGTAAAGTAGTTAATCAGTCCCATACAATAACTAAAGATAATGTTCCACTTTCCAGCATATCAGAACAGGCTTAAAGACGTATTTATCTACCAAAATTCCTTAACAAGTGACCATCTATCAAAGTAACCAACAGACTGAACTATATAATTGGACACTAATCTTCATCAAGTGTCACTCGTTTCGAGTATAACATCATTTGGAACTATGTAAATAAACGTAAACATTAGCAAAATTTTCGGGCAAACCTAACACAACTGAACAAAAACTTAACATAGGCTCACGTTTCTAAACACACATCGTCAGTTAACACAGTTAATATCTTACAAAAAACTCTCATTTCTTTAACAAATCAGTTTTAATTTCACACTGTCATAGTAATATTTAACATAACGTACTAAACTTACGAATAAACAGTTTTCATTAACCAAGAGTAACCTAAAGCAACACATCACCTCCCGAGAGTAAACCCAAGGGGATTTTAGGCCTCAGCCCCTTCCCCTCCTCGGAGGGTAAAACCCGCTTACACCCCTTTCGGGGTTGATCCCCCTCTCAGGATTCGCACCTTTCAAGGCGCGCATCCCCTTGGGTTTCTCTCGGGAGGTGATGTGTTGCTTTAGACTACTCTTGGTTAATGAAAAACTGTTTATTCGTAAGTTAGGCACGTTATGTTTAAATATTACTATGGCAGGCTGCAGGGATGGGTGGTTGATTTACTGATATGATTTACTTGCTTTAAAATCAGTAAACTATTACGCTTTAATGTGATATTTTTATTCAAAGAACTTATTTTTTGTGTTATGTCAGGATAAAATTTTGTTATTTTTATGTTACGTTTGTTATTAAAACTTTGTTATGTTTTTGCAATTATTCATTGGGGATTAGATTTAGCGATGTATGATGAATTTTTGTTAAATATTACGAAGTTGAAGTAAAAAATATTTGTTACGTTTGCATTATATTCGTTGTCAGTATGATGATAGACGGGAGATATGTTAAATTTTTTGTTAAATTTACGATGTTAATGTAAATTAAACATTGATATGTTAGAGATGATGCTTGAAAAGTGTGAATAGGTTAACGTTTTGAACGAAGTGTTATGGTACTTACTGTTGTTAAGTGCGGAAAGTTTTGTTAATGTTAGTAGTTTCTTCGTAATGTTTAAGATGTTTTAGGTTTGTCGTTGTAAATTATATTCTTAGTTCGGGATATTTTATGTTGCTTTAATTAATGTAAAAACTTTGTTACGTATGCATATATTCGTTGGTTAGTATTTATAAGACTATTTTTTGTGTTATGTTATCCGAAATGATACTCGAAATAATGGCATGAATCATAGATCATAGATTATAATGATCATGGATGGGATGGGGAGAGCGAGGTGGTCGGTTTGATTTACTGATTTATCTGCTTTAACAATCAGCACAACTATTACATCATTACTTATGATATTTATTCAAAAGACTCTATTTTTAAGTGTTGATTTGGTTAAAAACTTTGTTAATGTTACAGTATTCCGATGGTCTGTATGATATTAGACCAAGGTTAGATAAATTTTGTTAAAATATACTGTGTCAATGGTAAATATGTTAGAGATAGTGCTTGGAAAAGTATGAATAGGTTACGTTTTGTGTGCAATGTTAGTTACTTTACTGGTAATTAAAGTGGTGGAATCTTTGCTAATTGTTTACAGTTATTAGAGCATAAGTTGTGTTAGTTTGTCGTTGTACATTATTCTTAGTTCATACGATGCTATGTTAGTTCTAATAATGTGATAAACATTGTTATGTTTAGCATATATTGCTGGTTTAGTATATAAAGAACTCATTTTTGTGCTATGTTTATCCAAAATGATACACAAAATGCGAGTAAATCAATTAGTGTTAACTGTAAAATTTAATATTGGATATGTTAGGGATATGCTTGAAAAAAGTGTGAATAGGTGACGTTTTGTACGCTGTGCTAGTTACTTTACTGTTGGAAAGTATGGAACTTTGTTAATTTAGTAGTTTATTCGTGCGTAAGGTGTGTTAGGTTTTGTCATTGCTTATTATATTCTTAGTTCTGGTAATGCTATGTTAGCTTTTATTAAGGGGACGTTGCGCGTAAGGATTCCTAACAACATTATTTTTTATTTTTTTGGGATAATTTATTTTCCAATCGAAAGAGGAAAGATTTCTTTCTCGATCACCCATATTTGTTTTGATGAACATATTGGCAATAGGTGTTTAGATTTTGGGTGTAATTTCCTTTCCAATATCATGAGTCAGTATTTTTTAAACATTTTTAAAATCGCAGATTTTTTAAAGTGATTTCCTGCTGAACTACAAAAGATTTTCTGGCAAGCGGATTCCACTGAAATACTTGCCCATAGGCATCTTTTTATGAAATATACTCAACATAGGTAGCTAATATTGAGAAAAAAAATTTTATTTTGATTTTTTTGCTAAAATCTCAACATTTTTTTTTTCCATAAAATTTAAAGTTTTGAAATCATGCAAATGTTTTTATGTTTGCAAGATATTAAGCTGACTGCTCTTGAACGTACAAAATGATAAACAAAAGAAAAAATATTAAAAATAGTGTGGATTTTTTTGTTATCCCCGAGATAGCAGCTCAATGTAAAAAATTTTTTTTAGTAAAATAGTCAAGAACGTTACTTGACCATGGCCAACCTTTAAGAGGAGGTAACCAAACGAAATTTATATATGAACATGTGTCAGGACAAGGAATTTTTAAAAGACGTAACAACTTACTTCTGATCCGTACGAACGAAAAAGCAGCTTTAGTATGCCATTCTAATTTATTTGAATTTTTTCTTTTTTTCTTTTTTTTGGCAACTAATAAGTCCAATCGTAATAACTTTTTTATTATCGACTTATCATCAAAATTTTTCTGAGGCTGATGTAATTAATGTAGAAAGGAACACATATTGTGTTAAGAAAGTTGTTTTGGTATACCAACGCTTTTTGCCGATGTCATGGAAAACTTATAAAATTTTAAAATGTTTCCTGCAAGTAGAGCAAAACGCATTGGCGTACAGAATAATTATCTAAATAAAAGATGTTGCATATCGTCGACGATTGTAAAGGCCATAGAAAATTTTTATTGCTATCAGATGAATAATAATTTGTGCGTGAAGCAACCAATCATATAAAAAAAATTCGGGCAACTCAAAAATAAAAAATCATAAAAACTTAATTAATTATTATACGATCAGTTTGAAATTTGAAGAGCCCAATTATAATTGGGGAAGGTAGACATTTTTTGTTTAGCAGAAAAATTTTGTATACCCAACCGACTTTGTCAGCTGCCATGGGAAGACTATTTCAAAGTTTTCAAAAAGTTTTCTCGTGATTCAGCGGCCAAAATTGTTGGGCATACCAAATATTAAATCTAAATAAAATAGTATATCTTGTAGAAGGATCGACACAAGATGCTGAAAAGTTTTCATGGCAATCGAGTAAATATTAAAAAAATTACATGCCAATCTGTTCCAACTTTTTTTTTTTTTTTTTTTTTGCTACGAAAAAATTCATGATAATTTTTTTATTTTTGCTGCAATCCATACGAACTTTGTAGATCATAAAGCTCACTAGGCAGGTTTAACATTTTTTGTGTTAGATAAATGGTTTTGTAAAACTACCAAGGGTTTGCCGCTGCACATTGGGGAAAACTTTTGAAATTTAGAAAATTTTTGATTTCTTGTGGTTCAATCATATCGCATACAAAACAATTTATTTTAACAAAAGGTGTATCTTCCCCAACTATATTGCTCGATAAGTTTCATGCTGATGCACATAATAATAAAAAGGTCTATGGGATTTTTTCGATTTATAACTTAACCAAAATTGAGTACCACCCCCCGTATCCCCCTGTAAATTGTGAACAAAATATTTCTTGCCTGTTAAAAATAACCAGACCATTCGAAAGAGCATAAATTCTACACTAGAAAGTGTTAAAACCTAAAAATCATAGAATTGATGATTACTACCCTCAAAAGTTAGGAAATCCATACGCGCAACTCCCCTTAATGTGAAAACAATGTTACGTTAGCATATGTTAGCATATATTCGTTTTTAGTATATAAAGAACTTATTTTTTTATGCTATGTTATCCAAAATGATACTCGATATGTGACCTGAATCAATTAGTCAATAGAATCGAAAGGTCATGGACGGCGTAAAGCATGAGGGAGGGGCCGGGGAGGGGGACGGTAGGTTTGATTTACTGATTTACTGATTTACTGCTTTTAAATTCGGTTAACCACCTACTATGGACTCTGTTTTTTTGTTATAAAAATGACTTATTTATTTATGTTTGTTGTATTTTATTTTCAGTTTAATTTTATGTCTTTGGTTAAAGACTCTTGTTATGTTTGCATTATTTGTTTGGGGATTAGATATTTCGGTAAAGTTTTATGATAATTTTTCTTACACCTTACTATGATAAGTGTAGAAAACTTTGTTACGGTTAGGCATTTTATTCGTTTGTCTGTATGATAATCGGACAAGGTTATGATACATTTTTGCTAAATGTTACTGTGTCTGTGTAAGATTAACTGTTATGTTTAGAAATATGCTTGAAAAAGAAAGTAAGAATAGGTTAGTTTTGCGTGCATGTTAGCTTACTTTACTGGTGTTAAGTGTAGAACTTTGTTAATGTTAGCAGTTTTATTCGTGTGTACGTTGTGTTAGGTATTTGTCATTGCTCATTATATTCTTAGTTCTGGTAATGCTAATGTTAGCTTTTTAATTGAACAATGTTACGTTAGCTTATATTCTTTGGTTAGTATATAGAACTTATTTTGTACTATGTTTTATCGCGAAATGATACTCGATACTGTACCTGAATCATTTAGATCAATAGATCAAAAGGTCATGGACAGGTGGATAGGGAGGGGACGGGTTGTTTGGTTTACTATTTACTGATTTACTGCTTTAAATTCTTTAAACTATCACTTTACTATGGATATTTTATTCAAAGAACTTATTTTTATGTTATAGTTGGATAAGAATTTGTATTTTTATGTTATGTTTGGATAAAACTTATGTTGCAGTTATTTGTTGGGGATTATGATATTTAGACAAGGTTTTGATAAAATTTTTGTTAAATTTACTATGATAATGTTTGAAGAACTTGTTACGTTGAGCAATATATTCGTTGGTCGTACGATAATCGGACAAGGTTATGATACAATTTTTGCTCATGTTACTGTGTCAGTGTAAGATAACGTTAATATGTTAAGATATGCTTCAAAAAGTATGAATAGGTACGTTTTGCATGCAATGTTAATTACTTTACTGTTGTTAGTGTTGGAATATGTAATGTTAACAGTTTATATGTGAGAAGTTGTGTTTAGTTTGTTCTTTGTACATTTATCTTTTCCTAGTTCATGTACGCTATGTGCTTTATTGATGTGGAAACTTAATTACGTTAGAGTATATTCGTTGATCATTATGATAATTAACCAATGTTGTGATAAATTTTAGTTAAATATTACCATCTTAATATAAATTAACATTTTATGTTAGAGGATATGCGTGACAAAGTGTGAATAGGTTACGTCTTTGCATGCTATGTTAGTTACTTTACTGTTGTTAGTGGTGGAACTTTGTTAGCGTTAACAGTTTATTCATGTGTTAAGGCGTGTCACGGTTTGTCGTTGTGTATTATACTCATAGTTCAGATGATGCTAAGTAAGTTTTTATTAATGTGAATACTTTGTTAAATTAGCATATACTTCGTTGATCAGTGGATAAAGAACCTTGTTTTGTATGTTATGTTTATCCAAAATGATACTCGAAATGTGATCAATAGATCAATAGTCATGGAAGGATGGGTTGGTAGAGGAGTAGTGTTGGGTTGGTTGATTTACTCATTTAACTGATTTAGGGTATGTAAAACATTGACAATTTTACTAAAAAATATGACTTGAATCAATAGACAATAGATCAATAGATCAATAGATCATTGGAAGGTGTAAGGCAGTTGATTTACGATTTACTGATTTACTGCTTTAGGGTATGTAAAAACGTAAATTTGTAAGTTATAAACATAAAAAGAATAAGAAATTTTATTTATTTATTTATTTAATTATTTATTTATTTATTTGTTTTTTTATTGTTCTGTAAACCATCATTTTCGAAATCTACAGACTCGATAACATATATAAGAATACCAACATTGTTGTTATACGAATGTTTATTAACTCGGCCCGCCCGGAAGCAGGGTACTGCTCGCGACTTTATTCCTCTGTCTCCTGAACCTTCCAGACTCCTCCTACCTCATTCTCTTCCTTCCTCCTTCTTTTCTTTTTCATCTTCTTCTGTTTTGCATTCCATGCATTTCTTCTTTTTTTTTTCAAATGGGGATCCCCTCCGGGAGGGGGGGTCCCTGGACTCTGGATCCAAATCCAACTCCAACTCCGTCTCAGACTCCGGCTCCTCTACCCCGTCTCCAAGTTTCAATCTTCTACGATTATTTTAATTTTTTAGGGGGGCAGCGATCCCCCTACGGGGGAGCGCAGAGTGACGTAATCTCGTCTCCGACGAAATTACGTCATCATATAGCTCACATCCAAATTTTAGCCGATATCGTTAAGCCTAAACAGGTTTTCCAACACGTATTGACCTTGCGCGTAAGGGCAGCACCCACTTAGGTGTGACCTACGGTCACCAAAACTCGCCTGTGATCCACCTGTTCGATTGGATATCGTTAAGCCTAATCTTCACTCGGAATTGGAGGCGGCAAAAGGGCGTAAGCGACATATTTCACCTTCGCTCTCAGGGGTAGATACCCCCTATATACATCCTAGCGACTTGAAATTTCACGTGTAATGAGCTTAACACATACATAGAACATATACCAAGTTTCAGCCCTATAGCTCTATTCCTTCCTATCGAAAAGGGTGGTAGCGGGTCAAAGCGTAAGAATACTACAACGACAATCGAATGTTAATTATAGTAATTATTTTCCTTCGATTATATTTTTCAATGTAAAAAGCCAACCAGAGCACGTAGAAAGACGATTTAAACGTTGATTTGGTGTACAAAACCTCGATAAATCGATTGGAACCATCAAAAATGATCTACCGATCATTGAAAACCTTCAGGAACCAAAAAGCCAATTCTAGGGTTCTCCGCCCCCCTTTTGGGGGGTTAAACCTCCGAAAACGGTCTTCCAGACCTTAAATTCGGTCTCACCGACCTTAAAAACCCTGACCTTGACACGTCAACCTTGGAAAACCAAATGTTGCAAAATGTTGCTTTGCAACATTTGCAACATACGGTTGCAACTTCCGGATTTCAGTTTGGCTGTCAGTTGTCCACCCTATACTACTCATACTGTATTAAGAATAGTAACAACTTTAATAAAATGGCAGGAGAAATAAATATTGATTCAACACAGAATTTAATGATGAAAAACACAAGTTTCTTTAAAAAATCGATTAAAAGATGAATGGTAGACAAGCATCTAATTAACAAAATTCTTCACTTCTTTGGACCTTCTTTGTCGCAGGAGTTTCTTGTTCACTTATATCACCTGAAGAGGCCGTGCTATACCGGCGAAAGCTAGTGATTTTAAATAATTATTTTATATATGTGTTTATGGAGTTATTAATCTTATGTTTTGTTTTAATATTAAAGTTTGATTAAAAAAAGTGTGTATTCACAAGGGCATCCTCGTCAAATAAATATAACAAACTTAGAGTTGGAATTCTATATTTTGCCAAATATATATATATATATATATATATATATATATATATATATATATAATATATAATTCTATATATATATATATATATATAATATATATATAGTAATATATATATAATATAATAGTATAATATATTATATATATAGTTCTATATATAATTTTATATATATATATGTATATAGTATATATATAATATATATATATATATTATATATTAATATATATAGTATATATATATAAATTTTATATATATATATATAAGTATGATATATATATATATATATATATATATATAATATATATATATATACAATATATCTTATATTTTATACAAATAATTTACTTTTTTTAAACATGGAATAAAGTGTGTAAAAATTAAAAGATATTTATATATATATATATATAATATATATATATATATATATATATATATATATATATATATATATATATAATATATATATATATATATATATATAAGAGAATAAGAAAATGAAAAAGATAAACAAGTCAAAAAATGGTATAACATAAATAGCTAAATATTTGGTCCATGACCCTTTTCCCATGTCGGGAATTTTAGATTTTATTGACTCATGAAATTCAAAGTTATATATAATATCTTATGTTCTCTTCTTAGCGAAATGAAAGTAAAGTCTTTATTAAGATAAAAAAATGTCAAAGTTCTATAAATGTTATGCCTAAGGGATACATGCAGAAAAATTCATTTTTGAAATGTTTATTTCAATATAGGAGTAGTAGTATACCTAGGATTTGGGACCTGAGTTATCTAACCGCAAACCGCAAAACTGATAAGGAGGCGAAGAATAGAGAGACTTCAAAGGATGCCGCCGCCCGAGAAAAGGTCATATGGTTCTATAGGCTATAGGCTATAGGCTATATGATATAGGCTATATTTTATAGGCTATATATTATATAGGCTATATTTTATAGGCTATATATTCTAGCTTCTAGCACGTGCCGACCTATATTGTAGAATACACCGGTCTTAGTGTCTAACCCTAGGTTATTGGGTACGGGGAGTCGATTGGTGTACATTAGAAGGTGCTAGGATGCTTCCTTCTATGAGTTATTACCCTACCCCCCTTTTCTAGCATGACATGTCCTACGTCATCGAATACACCCGGTATTAGTGCCTACCCCTAGGTTATAGGGTACGGAGAGTCGATTGGTGTGTATTAGAAGGTGCTAGTACCCTACCCCCCTTTTCTAGCCTTTTCTAGCATGACATGTCCTACGTCATAGAATACACCCGGTATTAGTGCCTACCCCTAGGTTATAGGGTACGGAGAGTCGATTGATGTATATTAGAAGATGCTAGGATGCTTCCTTCTATGAGTTAGTACCCTACCCCCCTTTTCTAGCTTTTTCTAGCATGACATATCCTACATCATAGAATACAGCGGTATTAGTGTCTACTCCTAGGTTATAAGGTATGAGGAGTCGAATGGTGTATATTAGAATATGCTAGGTTGGTTCCTTCTACGAGTTATTACCCCACCCCCCTTTCTAACCCTTCTAGCACGATATATCGTATGTGACAGAACATATTCGATATAGGCATCGATTAGTACATAATCGACACTGCTGAATCGATTCCTATGGTTTACGACGGGTTCGATTCACTCCTAACAAGAGTTAGTATTAGATATTACCCTACCCCCCCTTGATGGCGTATTGCAATCCAACATTGCAATGTTGCATGCAATGTTGCAAATGTCGCAAACAAAATTTGCAACATTTTGCAACATTTTGCAACATTTTGCAACATTTTGCAACATCGTTATTTTGGCGTATTAAGACGTTTTAAGGGTCAAATTATAGGTTTTCGGGTGCGTAGAAGCGTTTTCCGGGGTCAACGACGCGATTGGATCAAAACCCGAGGCTCTGGCGCACCGCACCGCCCCGCACCGCGTCACATCATCTTTTTCGCTTTTGCCGTCTCGATTTTCTATATCTCAGCTACCTTTTTTTTTCTGACTATCACATTTCGAACCTATGTTAGAATCCGCAGCCAAACTATGGTCTTCCATGGGTTAAGTATATATATATATATATATATATATATATATATATATATATATATATATATATATATATATATATATATATATATATATATATATATATATATATATATATATATATATATATATATATATATATATATATATATATATATATACCCGCTTTTAGCATCCCTACGGAGAAGGGGTGCCCCTCGTATGTGTCTCCCCCCTTAATTTTGACCTCCCTTTAACCTCCTTTAGGTAGCTTAGCCCTCTTTTTGATGTTTTGACCTTGATATTTCGGTCTTGGCCTTGATATTCTGGCCTTGATACCGTATCAAGGCCTGAAATTGACCTTGCATAAAAGTTCGTGAGGGATTAAGTGAGATTAAGTCGAGCACATGTAGGTATCTAACGCAATACCTGTTGTAGGGAACTGTCCTAACATGAGGTCATGTAGGTATCTGCCCTAATTTGAGTTCCTGTATGTAACTATCCTAACCTCACACCTACACCTACACCTACACCTACACACACCTACACACATACACACACACACACACACACACACTCAATATTTTGATGCCTCAACTTTGATACCTCAGCTTTGATGCCTCAACTTTGATACCTCAACTTTGATACCTCAACTTTGATACCTCAGCTTTGATACCTCAACTTTGATACCTCCGCTTTGATGTCTCAACTTTGTTGTCTCAACTTTGATGACTCATCTTTTAATGTCTCAGCTTTGATGACTCATCTTTGTTACAGGAAAAAAGAAGGAGGAGGAGTAAGAAGAAGAAGAAAAAGAAAGAAAGAAGAAGAGAAAGAAGAAAGAAGAAGAAGAAGAAAGAAGAAGAAGAAAAAGAAAAAAAAGAAGAAGAATGAGAAAGAAGAAGAGTATATTTTGTTAGAGTTCGTATACACACACACACACACACACACACACACACACACACACAGTCTTACATTTTTATTTCAATCAGGTCTTTTATTTATAGAAAAGCTGTTTCATTACCAAAGTTAAAGTTAAAGTTATAGATAAAAAGTTTAAAGTTAAATTTTCATATTGAAGGATAAGATTTACATTTTTCATGTAGTAAATACAAATGGTTTTTCGAAAAACATTTTCTTTTGATGAAAAACATTTTCTTTTGATGAAAAACATTTTCTTTTGATGAAAAACATTTTTGTTTTTTGAAAAACATTTTATTTTTGAAAAACATTTTTTTAAAAAACATTGTTTCTAGAAAAAAAGTTGTCAAATTTCCACGAAAAACATGATTTTAGGGACCATAAACAATAAGGCAGTAAAACACTACAGCAAACAGCCACCAGGGGGTCCCCCACCCTCCTTCACCCCTCCTCGTGTTTCTGTTTTGCTGCTTTACCACTGCATTGATAATAAAAATATATACCATCCTCATTTTCTTCTACAAACTTAAACATTTCATCATATACACCATGTTTTTTTTCTCTCTCCTACATAAACACAGCATAATAATAATAATAATTTTTTGCATAAACATAAAATAAAAATAAGTTCTTATGTATGAACTTAGCATAGTAAGAGGATGAGGTAAACAAGATTTTTAAAAAAATAATTTTACTGAAAAAGTGCATTATTTAAATATAAAGAATATATATATATATATATATATATATATATATATAACTCTTTTACTTAACAATATATATAACTATAATATATAATAATAATATATATATCAACATATATATATATATATATAATAATATATATATATATGTAATATTTATATTCTTATATATATATAACTGTATATATATATAATAATATAATATATATATAATATAATATATATATAATATATATATACAATAATATATATATATATATATATATATATATATATATATATATACTGTATATATTATATATATATATATATATTAACACGAGATTTACAATGTTGTTTACATAAAGGTATTTTTAAAATATTACAGAACACATGCACATACACACAAGTTTTTTTTAATATAGCAACCTTATATATATATATATATAACACCCTTATATATATATATATATATATAGCAACCACCCAGCAGCAGCAACCAGCCAGCAGCAGCCAGCATAACCAACTAATAACCAGCAACATATGCTATATGCTGCTGCTGTATACCCTGTATATTAACGAGGATATGCAATGTTGTTTACATACAGATATCTTTAAAATATTACAGAACACAAGTTTTAAATATATATATATAATATATATATATATATATATATATATATATATATATATATATATATATATATATATATATATATATATATATATATATATATATATATATATATATATATATATATATATATATATATATATATATATTAATACATTTGCGCAGAACACATGGGATGAAGTTGAAACTGTGCATTCTCTATATAAGTCTCCAAACCTCCTATTCCTTTTGAAATAACATAGGAATAAATATCTCGAGATGCACCAACCCATTCTTCAGCATATTCAGGCTCTATAGAATGCATTTTCTCATGCCAAAGAGAAGTAAAAGTATCAACATTAGTTGTCGTCAGCAAGCTGATATACATTCTATTATAAGGTTTTCCCCATACTTCAGTGTAAATTTTATAAAACAAACCATAGGCTAGATGTATTAATTCGTCAAGTATGTCGACATTGTCAAGATGCATTAATATTTCTTCTTTTATTTTTAACAAGGTTGTAATATTCTCACGCGAATGTAAACAGAACCCTATTCTTGTACGTATGAATGTATTAGCCGAGTAAGGTTTCCAGTAATTACGTACATCAATACTTTTAACACTATCGCAATATGAGAAAACAACATCTATTCTATTAATACCCCTCTCGCCTTCGTTTCTAATGGATATTTCACTATGACTCGATGTATCAGATATCACATACTCAGCCTTTACCCATTCTTCCACGATGTCAATAATACGGAGGAATTCTTCAACAGAAATGAACAAAGGTGTATCATGTACACCTATCGTAGGAATACAGGCTATGTAACGATCACCATTAGGTTTACGAATAAATAAAAAAGATACAGCTTCGGGAATAACAAAGGTTCTCGTAAATATGTCGTTAACAAGTTTGGGAGTGTGAAGAGAAGCCATGGTGTTAACTCAGTTGGAAATATCGTACTGAAGAAACTTTGTATATAAAACAGTCTCAAATCTATAGATAATATATTTTCAACCAATCATAAGAAAGTAAACAAGATTACAACATAACCGCATTATCAACTCAGAAAGTCCATATAATCACGCCTTACACCGACAGCGATAAACATGTTTACAGAAGGATTAGGCATATACAAACTAAACTGATAATATATATGTATACAAAGGAGGTCTATATTCATAAATTAACAATGTAGAAAAATGATCTTTGACAAAACAAAACAAAACACTATATTAAAACTGAAACAAACAAATAATAATAATAATAATAATAATAATAATAATAATAATAATAATAATAATAATAATAATAATAATAATAATAATAATAATAATAATAATAATAATAATAATAATAATAATAATAATAATAGCCCCGTGAATATATATATATATATATATATATATATATATGTATGTTCCCTACATATATATATATATATATATATATATATATATATATATATATATATATATATATAACAACAATATATATATATATATATTTGAATATTTCACCCATGATTGTTGGCTTACGAGACATCATTAAGATTTAGTCGGTCCAAGTCCTTACACAAATGCCAGCTATCTTCGTTATTAGATATAATATACTTTTTCAATTCCTCAACTCCATCCCAGAGTACATACGATGCAAGTTCTCTCCCTGACACTACCATATGTTTTGGGTCAGGATCATTCACGTAAAGGGATTCTTCAAGCTGACGAATAAAGTTATGAACATCTATCGAAGCTAAGAACTGATTAATTATATTTTCCGAATCTTTAGGTAACAGTTTTTTAAATGTATAATATGCCTCGTATAACATATAATGAGCTGCAGTAACATAATCGGTTAACATTTCTGTTTTACGCAACTGTTTTAACATTTTCTCTCGAACTCGACCCATATATTTTATCTGGGATGTGCCTCTAATATAGAAACCATATATTGTGGGGTTAAATAATCCTGTATCTTCGCGTCTCTGCCATATTCTAATATCCATAATATTCGTATCTAGATATTTAGAGAAGGTTAAAGTAAGTTTCTTATCATCATGATTTCCACCCCCACTGATAACTATTTCCCAACGATTTAATACACAGTGTGACTTAAAGTGTTCATTCACCCATTCTTCAGCATGTTGACATACACAAAGTAATTCGTCGGAACTCATAAAAACACGTCTGTTATATTCATATTGGTCACTACATCTGAAGTAGGTAAAACCGTCTGGCTTTCTTGTATATAAGAAGGATACATCACTTTTCGGAATATTGATTTCCCAATGCACAATGTCACGTATAGAGGTGTATTTATCAAGACGAACCATTCTAACGGTAGGAATATACATCATAGGGAAATAAGAACACTTTTAAGACAGAACACAACCTTCTACCACGTTCAAATCTAAAACGAATATGACGATGAAATAAGTTTCGAGAGAAAGAATAATGTAATATTACTGGAACAAACACAAGTCTAAGAGATAAGGGATATTTCAACCAATCACGGAAAGGTATAAGATAGTTCAACCAATCACAGAGTAGGGACAAATATAGATAACAGATATATACAACATGAAAACAGCATCCAAAGTCTTACACTATATATATATATATATATATATATATATATATATATATATATATATATATATATATAACAACAACCTTAGCATATATATACTGCTGTATCTTCTATATATCATGTAGGGTAAACATGTACATAGGATAGACCCACATATGTAAAATAAAAGAAATCCAAAATAGCATACATAATAAAATATCTAAAGGAATACATCTTCCACCGAGAGGTACCCCAGGGTTTCACCCCCTGCTAGATGAATGAATCCTCCAGGGGGTATCACCCTGAAGGGACGTGTAAAGCAGGCATTACCACTCCGAGAAGGAGGAGTGAAGTCACCCTTCGGGCTGAGGTATCAATGCCTGCTTACACGTGTCCTTCAGCCTTGTAATTCCTTCATCAACAGAAGTGGCTCACAGTGTCTGGGTATTTTATTACAATGTAGTAGACTACCATTTATAATTGACTTATATTCTAAATATTGTATGTTTACCGCTATATATATATATATATATATATATATATAGCATAACCTTATATGCAACATAACCAACCATATATATAGCCTTAGCAACAGCAGCAACAACTGCTGCTACTTCTTCTTTCTTTAACTCTATGTATATATGTAATAATAATAATATATATATATATATATATAGTGTAGACTTTGGATGCTTTGTTTACGGAATATCAGACCCATCTCTATCTACTCTGTGAATGACCTTTGTTTATCTATACCCCCTTTCCGTGATTGTTATCCTGCAGGCTTGTGTTTGTTCAGTATACCGATACATTCGCTTCTTCATCGTCGCGGGCCCGAACATGGTAACCCGGCCAGCTCTGGCAAAGTGATTCTTATTTTTATGATTTACACCGTTAAACGATAAGCCACTCTGCTGCATTATCAATATTTGAAGTGTTGCACCACTCGGAGGCGGTGACCAATAACAATGCTGGGCGTTTGTTTGGCGCGGCTGATCATGGCATGGATGAATGGTACTTTAGGAGTCACACTGTATTAAGTTGAAATGTTGGGATAAACGACTTGGCCTTCTCTAAATGAATCACGTATTCGGGCCTCGGCCAGAGGTATGTTTTATTATTTAACCCCTAATATATGAGTTTCTATAATGAAGGCATCCCCGTATGGGTCAGTTCAGAATGTTGGCCAGTTGCGTATAAACAGTGTTGGCTCCGACCTGTTGCACAGCTCGTGCACTGCTGATGCTGCAGGTACCATTTAAAAAACAGCCAGGCATCATAATTGGCGGTTCTTGCTTTCGATGCGCTGCATTAAGAATCATCTAGTCGGCCCAAACCTTGGTGAGTGATGCCACTTCTGGACAGGCCAAAGGCCCACGTGCCTCAGCCAACGCCCAGCTGGCCATTTGGACCGGCAAATGTGATGTGTGCTCTAAACCCAGCCTGGCCCTGTGAGAGGCTATTCAAATCACTTATATATATATATATATAATATATATATATATATATATATATATATATATATATATATATATATATATATACTCTTTATATATATATATAACATATATATATATATATTCACGGGATTATATTATTATGTGTATTATTATTATTATTATGTATTATTATTATTATTATTATTATTATTATTATTATTGACCATTGACCATTATTATTAACCAGTGCCAACCATTATTGTTTGTTTCGGTTTTAACTAGTGTTTTGTTTTGTTTTGATCAGATATTTTTCGTGTTAATTTGACTTTCCTTTGGCTCCAACATTTATATATTAGTTGGTTCAGCGCGCTAATCACTCTGTAATGTTTAGCATCACTAATCGTATCATCGGACTTCTAATACTGTTTATATTGTAATCTTGTGATTGATTGAATATATTATCTGGGGCGTGACCGATGTGCGCTGGTACTGAAACCTTTGCTCGTAACTACATTCATACGTACAGAGAAACCAGAATTCTGTTGTCGCGTGCGTGTACGGCTGCGTTGCACAAAGAAAAATATGCACTCTTGTTGCCATGACGAACAACCATCAACCAAACTGTTTTATAAGAATTTTGCGAGCATGAACCTGGCTAGGGTGGCATATCTTTGACCATTGGCCCAATGTTGACTGCTTTGCGGCAGAGGCTACGGCGTGAGGTTGATCGAATATTCTATGTTGGCCAACTGTGCGGATTTCAACTAAACCAGTTGCATGTCATTGTATATGTATATATATATATGTATGTAGTAAAAACAATATAATATATATATATATATATATATATATATATATATATATATATATATATACCATATATATATATATATATATATATATATATATATATATATATATATATATATATATATATATATATATATATATATATATATATATATATATATATATATATATATCATATATATATATATATATATATATATATATTTTTAAAAACTTGTGTTCTGTAATATTTTAAAGATATCTGTATGTAAACAACATTGTATATCTCGTTAATATATATATATATATATATATATATATATATAACATATATATATAGCAACAACTAACAAAAAAAAACATATATATATAATATATATATATATATATATATATATATATATATATCAACCCTGCTATATATATATGAAAGGGATTTTGTGTTGCGTGTGTGTTCTGCTAATATTACAAAATGCCTTTATGTAATTGGCATTGTGAAATCTCGATTGTCATATATATGTATAACCTTATGTAGCAATAATAGCATAACCTGTATAACATATGTAACATATAATATATGTATTAACATAGCCAGCATATAGCAACAACATATGTATATGTATGCTTAGCCTTAATAACTGCTGTATGTAACTAGCCAGCAGCCAGCCCAGCCAGCAGCAGCAGCAGCCAATAACATAGCCAACAGCCAACATGCTATATATGCTCCAACAACTGTATGTATATACTATATCATATAGCACCAATAACCAATATATATATATATTCTTTGCTATTTAAATATTCAATTGTCTCGTAAATTATTTTTAAAAAATCTTGTTCCACACCTATCTGCTGCTGTTGTACATAAATGTGCAAACCAGCCAGCCAGCCTGTCAGCCAACGTGTTTAGGAGGAAGAGCATGATAGCATATGATGTAAGTTTGTAAACGGGGATGTACCTCCTGTTTTATTAATAATAAGTAATGACCAAGCAGTGGAACAGTGAGCACGGAGTGAAGAGATGGCCTGACGGCATTTTACTTAGCGGTATCTTACTGCTGTGGTCCTAAATCATGTTTTCGAGTGACAGCACTGCAGAAGCTGTGTTTTTAAAATGTTTTCAAATACTTCAAACAATGTTAAATATTTTCGTAAGCATGTTTTTCGTCAAAATATTTGTCGAAAACCGCCCACCCGTAACCAGCTCTTCGGCTGGCTTTGTCTATGGCAGCCTGGCACGGTAGTGAGGCGGCTTTCTGCAAATAAGACACGATTAGTATGCAAAGGCGACATCAGCCATTAATGTATGTGTCATGTCTAATGTGTTATTGTTTGGCTCTGCTACTCTTTCTTCTTTCTCATTGTGCCTAATAACTGCTGCTAACAGCTTCTTCTTCTTCTTCTTCTTCTTCTTCTTCTTCTTCTTCTTCTTACTCCTCCTCCTCCTTCTTTTTTTCCTGTAACAAAGATGAGTCATCAAAGCTGAGACATTAAAAGATGAGTCATCAAAGTTGAGACAACAAAGTTGAAACATCAAAGCGGAGGTATCAAAGCTGAGGTATCAAAGTTGAGACATCAAAGTTGGTAATTGAACATCAAACGAGCATCAAAAGGCAGACATTAAATAACCAGTGTGTGCCAATATGTATATGTATATCCTGTGTCTCATCCTGTGTGGCCTGTATATTATTGTAGGTATTGTGTAGGTGTAGGTGTAGGTGTAGGTGTGAGGTTAGGATAGTTACATACAGGAACTCAGAATTGGGTCTTCCAGCCCAGGCCTATGGCTGAGACAGTTCCCAACATGGCTGTTGCGTTGGGTCCATGTGCTCATTGTGCACTTGGCATCTCTGGGCACTGCTCCCCCAGGTCAGCTCGGAAACGCTGGCCTGCGACTGCCAGCTCCAGGCTTCCAAAATATCAGGCAAGTTTAACATCAGCTATTTTTAAGGAGGGTTAAAGGGTCAAATCAAGGGTGATGGAGGCGATTCATACGAAGAGACCCCTTCTCAGGAGGTAACAGTGCAGCTATCTCATATGTAATGACATAACAGCATATGTAGCAATAATAATAATATATGTAATATATAAATATATAATAATAATAATATCTTATATATAACAACAGCATAATAGCTTAGCCAATAATAATATGCTTAGCCAACCATAACAGCAGCCAGTAGCACCAGCGCCAGCCAACCAGTTGCTAAAGGCGCTGCTGTATACCAGCCAACAGCCAACCAGCCTTATACTAGCCAGCCTGTATGTATACTGTATGTAGCAACAACAACAGCAGCCTTGTATACTGTATATACTTAACCCATGGAAGACCATTAGTTTGGCTGCGGGCATTAACGCGTCGAATGCGATGGTTATCAGAAAAAAGAGTAGCTGGGTATAAGCATCGAGACAGTGCACTAGCGATGATGGCCCGACCGGGTCGGGTTGTCGGCCCGAAGCCACTACCGGCTGCTAATTTTAAAGCCTGTGCTCCCATAAATAACGATGTTTACAAAAATGTTGCAAAAAATGTTACACAGAAATTTTGTTTACAACATTTGCAGCATTGCATGCAACTTGCAATGTTGGATTGCAATACGCCATCAAGGGGGTGAAGAGTACCTTCTTGTTGGGTGATCGAGCCGTGTAAACCCTTAAGTCGGTCGGCGGTATGATCATTAGCTGGCGGCGTCATTACAACCCCATATTGCTGTGCGCCTGATATATCGTGAAAAGGAGGCCAGAAAAGAGGCGAATGGCTTCGTGGTAACCTAACCATATTCTAGCCTTACACCATTCGATCGCCGCGCCTATTTACAGGGTAGATCTGCAGTATTCTATGATGCCGAGATGATAAATGGCAGAAAAAGCTGAAAAGGCCGAATTTCATGAAGAGCATCTAACATGTCTTTCTGTACTACGTCAATCGACTCTCCGCACCCACCTGGCTGGGGTAGGCGCAATACCGGCCAGCCATTCACCTGGCTATGGTCGACGTGCCCAGAGAAAAGGCTGAAAGGGGGACCAGAGATGTGGCTCATGAAAGGAAGCATCACAGCACGCCCTGTTCCGCCAATCGACTCGGCAGCCTGCTGGAACCAGGCTGTGATGTTCGACTGGGCGACAGAGGCATGTCATGCCCAGAAAAGACTGGAGGCAGGGTGACCAACTCGTAGGGAAGGAAGCGTCTAACGCTACAATGCGCGCCAATCTACCTGGGTTAGGCATAAGACCGATTGTGTTACATTATGGGGTCGACTGCACAACAAACTAGAATAGCTTATGGGGGCTCATTGCCCTATGATATTCATAGCGCCCACATAAAAACCATTTATGTCATATTTGCAAACTATGACATGCTAGGATGCTGCTGTTGCTCTCGAGCGACGATCTGAGTCTATCTATTGTAAACACTCCTCTATTTTGCGTTCACTTTGTTGCAAATCTAGACCTTTTTACTAAGTATACAACAGCAGTAGTAATAACAATAATATGTAATAATAATATATGTAATAGTAACAATATAGCCAACGTAGCCAGCAGCATAATAATATATAATAATATATATTATATATATTGCTGTATAGCATAATAATATAATAATATATATAATATATATATAATATATATATATATATATATATATATATATAACTTCATATATATATATCTTATATATAACATAATAACATAACCATATATGTAGCATAACTTAACAACGCTCTTCTTATGCTGCTCAGCCAACACCAACTGCTGCTGCTTCCCAGCGCTGCTGCTGCTATGCTGTAGCCAACAACTTAGTAACATATGGCCTTAACCTTAACCAATAATAATAATTATTATATATATATATATATATATATATAACGTTTATTCAAGCTGAGGTCCAAATTCTGTCGAGGTTATTAATAAATAATATATTGAATTGCACTGTCCAGCTAGCTGCAATTGTCTCTTTATCTCACTTTCAGTGCTGCTTAAAAACAAAACAAAACTTCAGGACTTGATAACTCATAATGAAATACCAACGCTAAGGACATCAAGAAATTGTTGCAGTCTTGAGATCCTTTGTGACGGCAATAGATCGATTGCAAGAAAAGAAAAACGTCTATAATGGGGAATTGTTGCTAACACTTCTAGCATTGAGAACAAAATAAAGCAGCTATAAACCAAAACGTTGAAGTATTGAAGCCCACTATTGAATGCAGTCCTGCAGGACTTTACACTCCGGTACCAAAACTACCTGATCTTACCTAATAAACAACCAGTTATTTTAGCAATTATTGTGACTGTTATAATCCATATTTCAATCCGCGGTGGTTGGAAATGAATACTTCATAGAACTGTAAAACTCAACAAGAAATGGTAAAAAATTCACAGCAAATGGCAATAAATTGGCTAATACTTGCAAAGATAAATTTTGTTGATGATGGCAATGATTACTTTATATTTCCTAAGAGCTGTATAGGTGTGATAAGACCAAAACATCAGTTGACATGTATGCACAAATATTTTGGATCGATCATTAGTAGTTTATAAAAACAACCACTAATAAAGAAGCTTTTTATAAAATTCAATCCTACGCTACATTCCTCTGCGTTAGGTAAAGGTGTGTTCTACCTAGGTGTAATTAACTTAACACGCAAACTTCGTTTGGGTGATATATATATATATATATATATATATATATATATATATATATATAATATATATATCGATGACATAGTTGATAAATCACTGCTATGCTACTTGCTACTGGCTACTATATATATATATATATATAGTTTAAAATATATTATCAAATGTATCTAATTACATTTTTTGTATTTTGTATTTAACTACATTTTTAGCCTATATTTAGTTTTTAAATAACTTAATAATGTATTAACCCAGCATTGAATATATATATATATATATATATATATATATATATATATATATATATATATATATATATATATATATATAACATATATATACTATCTAACTACAGAGATCTTTTTTTCTTATATATATATATATATATATATATATATATATATATATATATATATATATATATATGGCTTATATGTATTTCATTAACAGCAAAATATTATTTTTTCAATCAGATATCTCAAAAACTACAATAGCTACGGGGAAGAATACATTGCTGGAATGCTGGTCCAATTTTAGTGCGGAAAAAATCATATCTCAAAAACTACAATAGTTACATGAAAAAGGAATACATTTTTTGGAATCCTTGGCAAAATTTTAGTTAGGAAAATGCAAAAAAAAAAATAATAATAAATAAATAAAATAAATATTGGCTATTTTTTTGATAGAGGACATAATATATATATAGCTATATATTATTTGTAAAGGTATTACATGGCAATGTAGGGCTCGAGCCGACGGGGAACAAAGGGGGACGTTTTCCATACCCGTAGGGGCGGAGGAACTTACGACGCAAATACCAAGGCAGGGGTTCGGAGACCCTCCCCCAGAGAGAGGAGTCTACCGTAGTTCCCAGGCCGAAGACCCGACTCCTGCTCCGGTGCGAGGGAAATGCTATACCCATGGGGTATTCTTTAGTAAAAAAAAAAAAAGCAAAAATTTAATAGAAAGTCTATTATTTTAACGAGAGTAACCAATAAAAGCTCTCAAATAGGCTCTCTAATCATATTACTATAATTAATAACAATAATTTTTTATTTTTTATTTTTTTACATTTCCATACTAACATTTTACCAGGATTCCAAAAATGTATTCCTTTTGGCTGTAACTATTAACCAATTTTTGAATATGTGGAAATTGAAGAAATTTTTGCTGTTAATGAAATACATCTTTCCCTATATATATATATATACTTAACCTTATAATAATATATATATATAACAACATATATATAACTTATATATATATATATATATATATATATATATATATATATATATATATATATATATATATATATATATATATATATATATATATGCTCGCTGTGACTGAAACAAAGATGAAAGGAAAAGGTGAAAATGAGTGGTGTGGTGTGAAATGTGTACGTGCTGGTGTGGAAAGGAATGAGAGGGAGAGAAGGAGTTGCAATTTTGATGAGTGACCAGTGGTTGGTACAAAACTATGGTAGAATTTGTTTGTGGGAGTCCTACATGCTAATGGTTAAATTTAAGCTTGAGAAAAGGTCAAGGTATGTGTGGTTGTGACGTATAGAAGGGGTCCATCTGAGGGAAACGTTGAAAAAGAGTACGATTTTGGGATAATCTGAATGATGTTCTGGATAGGGTGAGTAGGAGCTTCAGATTGATAGTGTTGGGGGACCTGAATGGTTGGATAGGTGATCAAAAAAGGGATGGTATAACAGGTGGTTTTGGGGTGGCGGGAGAAAATGAGAATGGTAGGAAGGTGATTGATTTCTGTGAAGAGAGAGGTATGTGTGTAAGTAATACTTTCTTTAAACACAAGAGTATCCATAAATATACTAGAGTTGGTGTAGGTAGAGATGGTATCGAAGTGAAAAGTATGATTGATTTTGTGTTGGTGAAGAAGGAGATGTTAAAGTATGTGTTGGATGTTAAATCAGTGAGGGGTTTAGGAATGGGATTATCGGATCATTATGTTGTTCTATGTAAAATTAAGTTAGTGGGGGCTTGGATGGAGAGGAAGGTGATAAGGAAGGAAGTAGGTAAAATTAAGAGTGAGAAGTTAAGTGAGCAAGACAATAAGGATAAGTATGTAAGAGCGCTCGCTAGTAAATCGGTTGAATGTGAACAAGTTGATACTGAACAAATCTGGGGGCAAATGAAGGAAGCAATTGTTAGTAGTGCAAAGGAAGTGTGTGGATGTGCTAAAGTAGGAAGTAGAATGTTAACAGCGAATGGTGGAATGAAGAGGTGATGAAAGCGGTTAAAGGTAAAAAAGAAGCATGGTTGAATGTACAAAAAGCAAATGATGAAGTTTCAAAAGAAAGATGCTTGGAATTATATAAGGAGGAAAAAAGAAATACTAAAAGGTGCATACGTAGGAGAAAACAAGAGGTAAATGAACAATTTGGAAGGAGGATGAATGAGGACATACAAGGGAATAGGAAGCGCAAAAGGTTAAGAATGAGAATAAGGGGAATCTGCTTAGAATAATGAATAGGGATGGTGCTTTTGTAACTGATGAAATGGATGTGAGGGGAGTGTGGAAAGAACACTTCGAAAATCTGCACAATATT
>JABUQX010130192.1:0-30852 GCA_015478945.1 Trachelipus rathkii
TTTAATCACTTACTCTTTGATAGTACAGGGTTTAAGCTATGTATACATATTAAATTGATATTAAAATTATATAAAAGTATTAAAAAGTTATTTACGAAGATTAACTATGCTGAATTTCAATGGGTTATTTCAATTCCCCCACCCCTCACTTGGCTCTGGGTGGCTAATTGACTCAGTAACCACGGGAATCGACTCAGAGGCATCGGAAACCATATAATCATACCACACAACAAAAACTTAAATAATTTAGCCTACAATTGCTAAGGGTGGCCTAGATTTTAACAAAAATCACTAAGAATCGTGGGCATATACATGCTAATTTAGTTATTTCCTTACTTACCTACCTAAAGTTAGAGAACTCATTGTCAGCTAGTGTCGATAAAATGGTAAAATCTTATATATGTTATTTTTAAGGGTTTTTCTGACAATTGCCCCCAAAACTAAAAAATTTCCTGGTCATTTTTGTAGAAATTTTTTAAAATTACGTTATTATTTTTATTTTTTTAATTTCTGACCTTAAATGATGCCAATCCTCATAATTTTAGCTATCATATCTAGAACGAACTGCTGTAAGTGTGGTATAGGTATTTAAGTTACCAGGTTATCTTAAGAAACAAAAGTAAGGCGATATTTTTTCTGAATTGACGGTACCTTAATTTCATATTAGTTACTTTTTTTTTACTATTTGTATATATTTTTCATAAAATATGCTTAAACAAAATTTAACGTGACATATGATGACATATTGTTGCTCTAGGAAGGGTTTTTAGAAGTGGGATTTTGTTTTTAAAGCCGGAAAATTGTGTTTTTTTTGTAAACGGTGGGTTTTTTTTTTCTTTTTTTCTGGATTTATATTAATGTTTAAAAAGTATTAAAGCGAAACAAATAATTTTTCATGGGAGATTAGCCTAGGCTTGCCATTAAGAGAAATTATTATAAAAAGTTTTTTTCTTAATTTCTTTTTTTTACTTATAATTTTAATAGAAGACTGCTCAGCCTTCACATTCAAATGCTGACGTCTATATCTAGTGAATAGTATATACTATCAATGAGGCTGGGCGAATAGTGAAAAAGCCGGAATACCGAAACTGATATCGGCTAATAAGTATTCGCGAATACCGATTTCGTGCCGAATAATCACTTGCTATTCGGGCGAATTAAGTTTAAAGTTTCAAAGTTCGGTCTCCGTATAGCGGAAATAATAGAAAATTAACCTGTAACAAAAAAAGGTGTAAAATTTATTACTGATGGACTTTTGTAGCAGACTATTAAATAAAATTAGATTAAAATTCGGGGAGGTGCTGTGTCCATTATATAGCTTCTCCGGATTGTGCTGTTATCACATCCGCGTTTTTCGTAGCAATCCATGGATCCCTATTTTTTGCATAGTTTGCCTTAGGAATGCAAAATTTTCATGTGCGCGAGCTAACGTAGGCTCGTATAGACGTTACCTTCGCTAATCCTACAGTATAGAAGCATAAGTTTAATGCGGCCGATATTATGGAAGCAGGGATGAACTGTTAGTCACGATCACATCTGTCTGATTAATGATAGTGGTATAAATCTATCATTCCATCTGGAAATACAGTCGGATTGTCCGTCATTGTTCACCATGGGTGAACTGAACATCTTGTATGAGAGTTGTATTGCCGACGCTTGTCTGAGCTGTTAGGCTTTCGAGGTTGCTATGAATGAGAATGACTACCTGGGACGGCATAGGGCACAAGATAAATTATTATCGTAACAGAGAAGCAGAGCCGCGGAGGCTCTTCCAGTCAGATTGTACTCTTGTATATGCAAGTGAAGTTGCAGGGCTACTATCTGCGTATGGTATCCCAGCATACGAATGGCAGGTGAGTGGGACTTGTTTAGTGACATCGTCCAAGAGCAGATAAAGTGGTTGTTGTTACACAACGGCAAAGGTATTCTTTGGTTCAGTCAGGGTAAGCCCGTACGGATGGAGTGAGGGAGTATCCAAAAATAGAGACAGTGTTGGAGCGGCTAGCACAAATATTGGTACATGGGATGGAATATATGGGTCGACCTCAAAATGGTAGAACATTGTTGCGCTTCAGTCAGTAAGCAGGTTCACCAAATAACCTCTTACCTGTGCATTTCGGCACATGCCGGTGGCAATGGATCAGCTGGACCAAAGAGAATGCACGCGGGGAACTTGACGCCAGGTGACAGAAAATCGTACGTGACAGCACTTTACAGAAGAAAACATCAATCTACCGTCCAATGACACATAAACTTGTGTGATGAACAATTTGTGAAGGCCCTGGGACATGATGGTGAATCGTGGCTTCGCTATATTGCTCAATTCGGTTCTGGTTCTGTAGTGACGAGAGAGAAAAGAAGCTGGGGAAGTTTGATGGCGCACAAAATACGGCACATCTACGTGATGCTACGCCTTTGCTACAACAAGGACTGTGTTAGAGGAAGAGCGTGGATGCTTTTTCAGATGTAGCAGAATTTTCTTGGGGAACAGGAAAGCCGAGACGCCACTAACATGTAGCGGATACTAAGCTAGACAGTTTTTCTTCTCAATGGAATTAGAGGATGAGTATAAAGTTGCAACTAGCTGAATTCTCCCTAAGATAAATTTCCGGATAACCTAGGCTATGTTAGTATGACATGGGTGAATGCTTCCTCAAGATCTAAAATTCATCGGAGGAGTTACCGTAGGAGCAAGTGGATCATCAATTATGGATGGGCGACATATGTTGGAGCTTGATGAGGGATATTCCAGTGCATGCACAGTAGATCGGAATGCTAACCCAAGAAAAGTTACTACCACTGCGTGAGTAGTTTACATTGAACTAAACCATTCCTTTTCTATTACTTCATTGTTGTCCCAATATTACTCTTTAATTATAGTTGTATATATACGTTTAACATCTATCTATCAATAGACGATGTATCATATCATTTTGCGATTTGTTTTTTCTCCCTTCAGTCATATCCAATAATATATATATATAACTATATTATTATATATTATAATATATAATAGTATATAATATATAAGTATATATATATATATTATTTATAATATATTATATATATATATACTATATATTATACTGTATATATTTTAATATAATAAATATAGTATATATATATATATATAATATATGTATATATATTAATATATATATATATCTTTATATATATATATATGTATATATATATATATGTTATATATATATATAGATATATCAGATAATATAAATATACTATATATATATTATCTATATAATATATTATATGTTATATATAGATATATAATTATAATATATATATATATATATAAATATAATATAATATATATATATTACTACTGAATATATATCTGATGATGATGATATATATAATATAATATTATATAAATTATATAATATATTATAATTTATATATATATATATATATATATATATAATGTATACCCATGAATTTGTGATAAGGACCTCTGAACAGATAATATCATAAAAATTTTACAAATCTGTGTTAACACAATATCTCACAAATGCACTGTGACTATGCTAATAAACCGATTACATTTTTTGGAATCAGCCATCGCAACTAATCATTCAAAACCCCGTCCAAGAAATTTTATGTTTACCAGTGTTATATACAAGCAGCTAATCCAAACAAAAAGTAAAGCAACTTATTCCTTACCTATATCATAACCATTCACGATATTTAAAAATAATTAAATGAAAATGAAAAGTTTCGTAGTTAAAGATATTAAACTAAACTTCACCTTGAATAAGCTCCTACAGGTTAAAATGACAGAACGATTAGCATGTTCTCCATTTCAGGGATAACTATTTCTTGTGCTTCATAAATATCTTCCTCCTGTTCTAAATATTCTTTCACTTTCGACTGATGACGGTGGAGATTGAAAGGTACTTTATTGCTATTTTTTGTTCAATTCATAAAATGACTATCGAAAAGATATCAATTGAAGGTAATATCATTGTCTTCACTGGTCAAAGTAGGCGAACTTATATATTTGTTTATTTCTTGATGGTTATTCCGTATGTAGCCTTTACTTTTTATGTACAGTAATCACATCGTCAGAGAATGGGACTTTTCTTTTTTCACTCTCACTTTTCTTTTCTGAATGACGATTTTGATGCCCCAATTTCTTTAAACAATCCATTAAAGAGTGAAAATGGAACCTTCAGCTTCACTTTCCCACTACGTAAATCATCGTCAGCAGAAGAGTCAGGAGGTAAATTTTCATGCATTTCCTTCCATGCCTCAACGACCCATATTTTTTACTGATTCATCTGATTCATCTTGAAAAATTAGCTTGAGTTGCAGATCTAAGAAAGTAGCTACACCACAAAGATTTATCACATAGAAACCTAGAAAGTCTTTTTTCTACTGATTTCTTAGCTCTTCAACGAGTGTTGAATAGCAGCTGAACTTTTTGCTTTAAAATCATTAAATTATAAAACTAGATTTATTGCTAAAATGGATGGGATCACTTGGGTCGATCTGAATTACTCACGTTTAATGCTTTGTTTTAGTGATTGTGTGTCAATGGCTCAGTAAACTGGACTAATTTTGCCACTTCTGAAAATCAGGTCAAGCAATTTCTGATTGCATTCACAGCGTATGACGGATATGGGAACTTTTTGTTGCATAACAATTCTTTAAGCAAATCATAAGTTGCCGTTCCAGCATGTAGATAACGTCTTGAATTCAATTTATGCTGTTTGAGCAATGCACTGCTCTGTTAAGAGTTTAAGCTTTGCAGCTGCAGTTGCTGAATGGTGAAAAATGAGAGGATGTGCTTCTGCAAGTAAATAAAACTATCTTTACCAGCTCTACTATATTATTGAATCGTGAATGCATAGTTGAAACATGTGAATAAAATCATGAAATTGATAGCAATCCACTCTCCTATACCAGCTACCATGTTTGGTCCATTATCCGTATCACTAAAGTGAATTCATTTTTAGAATATTGAATTAATGTCAACAGGCCCTTATAAGGATCTGACAAATGAAATAGATTTTTCGCCATATTGGCTACACAAATGTTGGCTATATTTTTAGTTTTTTGGAAATGTTCGTAATAATTTAATTTTAAATTGAAATAACTTTCTTATGATTGAGCGTAATTTATTGTTTATTAAAGTCATATTCGGGTCCCCGAATAGTCGGACAAAAGCGAATTATCCGAAACTAATCGCCATTTTGGCCGACATAGGTCGAAACGAATACTTACAGAATATTCGGCAATGCCTAATTATTATTATATATATATAATATATAATATGATATATATTGGTATAATATACATATATAAATAAAAATATTATATATTTATATATATATATATATATATAGTATATATATATATAGTATAATAACCTATATATATATACTCCCTGTATATATATATAGTTATATAATATATATATATATTATATATAATCATATATAGTATTAATATATATAATATATATATATATATAATATATACTCTATATCATATATATATATCTATATATATTATATATATAAATTATTTTGTGCATTATTCGTTTTACCAAAATGGTGATCTAACATACATTTACAAATTACAAATGGCAAGTTGATAACGGTTAGGTGTTGTGCGATATTACAAATGGATATATGCTATCATCCAAGAGTCAGTCTGTTAGTGAAGTTAGTGATGTTGATGTGCTTTGCGTTTGAGAATCTTAAGTAGTACAGTATACATAAGTTTTGCTATGATAATTTATACCAGGTGTTTCTTGCAATTTAGATATTTTATTTCAACTGTGAAATATTTCATCGTTAATATTTTTAATTTTGCTATATACTCTTTCTATTAATAATATATTGTTATTTTATATATTTTCAGCATATATTACAACTAAAATGTTTATATGTGAATTATAACAAAAAAAAAGTTTAATTAATCCTTTTTTCCTTGGAAAAGTTGGGTTTGAAAACAGAACTAAAATCTAGGTGTGGGTAATAGGGAAGTACATTGAATAATCTTAACATGAAAGAGTGATACAGTACATTTGTAAGGGTGCAATAGCCAACAAAAAAAAGCTAATCACTTTGTATGGGACAGAAAAAAATGAAGAAAGGATATGAAATGGATGTGTAGAATAATTCCTGAAATGACTCATGGTGCTGCCCAGCAATCTACTTCTCATTTTGATATTGAATCCTCAGACAAAGACCCTAGCTTTACATTGCAATCAGAAATTTGGTTGACGGGGCTTACTCAACAGTTTCTCTTGCAAGAGTTGGGGGAGTCACAATTGACAAAAAGAAATTGTGTCAAAAGTATTATTCAAGTCTAAAGTAAAAGAGATTGACTCAGCTCTGAAACATAACATTTTAAGGGCAGTAGAAGACTAAGACTCGGACAATAATGCTGAAGCTGCAATAATCTGAAGTCATATTTTTCATATCATACAATAGAGAAAAAACGTTAATGGATAGCTAACTTTGCCTACCAGACATGTGGTCCATATGTAAAATCATGAGAATTCGATGCACCATATTTCATGGTATGACAGTAAAAAAAAACTGCTAAAAGAACGAGGGCACTTTGGAAAGTCCTAATCCAAAACCAGGGAAGCATCTACCAGAGGATATAGCGCAAACTGTTCATTAATTTTACGAAAATGATAACATCAGCAGAGCAATGCCAGGTGTAAAAGATTGCATAACAGTAGTAGAATCAGATGGATATAAAAAGAAAATTCAAAAAAAATAAGGCACATACTATGCAACTTAAAAGAGGCCCACAGATCATTCATAAGAGAGGTTTCGCAAACATGGAAATTGGTTTCTCTAAATTTGCGGAGTTGAGGCCAAAACAATGTGTACTAGCTGGTCAAAGCAGCACTCATGCTGTATGTGCGTGTACAATTTACCAAAATGTCAAGTTGATATTAAAAAAAAAGCAAGCTAGGAGTGCTAACAAATGGTGAATTAAAAACCTATAAACATTGTCTTGCAAAAATGTTGCGCAATCCACCCCTCAATAGCTTGAAATCTTGATAACTATGATTTGTCCTGGTGAAGGTGCAATAAGACAACTTCTAGAAAAGACGCTTGAAAACAATGCTATTGAAAAGGTAATGTTCCGCCAATAGATTTCTGTTGATTGCTGCAACTTAGAGACCATTGAAAAATCATCAAGAGAATTTATAGACTAATTGTGAAATATGTTGTCACATTAAGTGCTGCATGATTTCAATGCAAAAACAGACAATAGCATCATTCAATGGACAGCATGAAAGGAAAACCTTCAAGTAAGTCTGAATTTGCAGTTAACTCGATTTGTCAGAGTAACTATTTCTGCACTAGTTAGTGCAAAATGAAGACCAGAGTTTCCACTGGTCTAGCGATCAAGTCACTATACATCCTTTTGTAATAAACTTTAGAGAAAAAAAAAAAAAAAAAAAACACTAAATTATGTCAATTTTTGATTTTTACAACTGAAAATAATATATTTAAAATAAAAGCTTATCAACTTATCTGGATAACAAAATTCCAAAAGGTACCCAAAAGGATTTTTTATTATTCTGATGGATCTGCTGGGCAAAATGAAAACAAAAAGAATTTCTCAACTTGTGTTTTCATAAAGAGGATTTCAATGTTGAAGCTGAATGGCATTTTTCAGCCACAGCAAATGGTAAAGGACCTTGTGATTAACTTGGTGGTGCAGTGAAAAGACTCACAGCATTAAGCTAGTCTATAACATCCTTGAGCATCAAATACTGACACCTACTCAACTCTTTCAGTGGGTAGTTGAATATATCCCCATCAGTAAACTTTGCATATTCAACTCAAAAAGAGTATGTGCAATCAGAATCTTTCTTGTGTGATCGTTTTAGGCAGGCAATAACTATTCTTGGTACACAGCAATTTCAGGCACATCAAAGATACATGTCAAATTTTTTTCAGAGGTTACCGAATATTACACCAAAATTATGACACTATCACCAAAAATTCCACATAGATGATACTTATATTTGGATACATTACTGTAGTGTACAATAACAAGTGGTGGTTGGCTTATGTTCTGAGAAAAATCAAGAACTTGATGAAATTTATGTAACGTTTCTTGAACCGTCTGGTCCTTCTCTTTCATTTGCTTATTCACGAAAGCCTGATGTATTATGCGTACCTACCATAGATGCTGTGTAAAGCGAATCCTACAACCCTAACGAAGGTTTTATGCCCTTTCAAAAGATGACCTTTCTAAAACTAATAATGCTTTTTCAAATTACCACCAATGAAAACAGGAATTCAAAGGGCAAGTAATAAGTTTTAAATAGTTTAAAAAGAATAAATTAATATCAATAAATAATTTTCTTTGTAAGATGGAATTTTTCAAAGGATTAATTTTCAATTTTTTATATAAATACATATTTTGTTATATATTACCTAGAATGTTCACAATAGTTTGTAAAGCTTGCATTTTAATCAAAATCCCAAATTTTTGAAAACCACTTATTTAATAAATAATTTAAAATATGAAGCCATCATCATCCCATTACTAAACTTTGCCAGACATTTAACATATATATAAGGTACTTAATTTGTTTGAAATTTTTTAATCATGTATATATATACTTTCTACAAAAAAAAATTTAATTCAAATTTGATAAACATTTTGAAAAAAAAAAATCCTCAGAACCATATTGTGTTAGGCCTATATATTATTGAAAAGACCTTGAATAAAAATGCTACAAAATAGACATATACTATATATAGATATATATATATTACTAGTAGAATATTAATATATGTTTTGTACAGAGCTGCATTTTAATTAAAACCTATAATTTTTGTAAAACATTTTGTTTTTTAATAAATATTGTTTCAAATATGAATAAATATATCCCATAACTAAACTTTGCAGACATTTAACATATATTTATGGAATATATTTGCTTAATTTGTTTGCTTTTTAATACTTTCCTTCATTAAAATTAAAAACACTTAATTCAAATTTTGGACATACATTTATTAAAACAACATTTATCAAAATACTCATACTCAGTCATTGAAAAGACCTTGAAAATGCCTAGAAATCGACACATCTACTCATTGTTCTTATTCTAGCTTAACTAGAAGAGTTGCTACCTTAATATGAATATATGCTAGTTCTGTCACATTTTCCAAGATTTTTCTCGAAGTTTACATGGCTCTAGTTTCTAAAGGGTTTGAAATATTCTATTATTCAAAGTCCCCATAAAGCTCAGGATTGTTGAAAATTTCATGGAAATCGGAGATGGTGAGGTAAAATTTTCATTATAATTGTGTTGCATTGACATCAGAATAACCCTAATTTCTTTGTCTGGTAGAATAATTAATTAGACCTATTCTACCTATTAAAATTGTACAAGATCAAAATATAGCCTACTGAACATGTAAAAATAGTAAACTGTTAATATGATGAAGGAAGACGAGACGTTTTTTATAACATAGAGATAAACAGTCCTAAATATTTTCACTAAGTGCACTCCATACTATTAGGCCCTAATTAGTGTATAGATAGAGTGGTACCCACTTTTGAAAACTGATATAAGGATAATTAATATTCCCATATATCCCTAATCAATATTTATACATATAGTCAAATAAAATCACCAGTACTCAAAGGTTGAAGGGTATGGGGAGTTGGAGCCCCCCCTTAGACAAATGTTTATCTACCATGAATTCAAGTAATTGACAAGAATAATTATTATTTCAATATATCAATAGGAATATAGCTATATATTTAAAATTTGAGATATTAATATATTAATATCATAAATATACATTAATCTAGGTCATAATTTCATGAATGGAATATAAATATTAGCTTTTAGGCCAGCATCCCGAAGAGTTCAGGCATGTAACTAGAAAACTAAAACATCTAAGGAAAATAAATAACATTTTTTGATTTCAGTATTTCATCGAAGAAACTTAAAAAAAAATATTATTTTATTCTAATATTTATTAGCTGTGTACCTTTTTGATTTCAGTAATTTCATCGAAGAAACTTAAAAAAAAATTTATTTTATTCTAATATTTAATTTATTAATAACTCCTTAAATATTGGTAAAAAACTTATACCTGAAATAGTGAAAGCTCTGATTGACCTTGAAAAATTCATTAGTCTCGAGAGCAAAAGTTGCCAAATACCACTTTTTTTTATGCTTTTGAGAAAATATTTTTTTTTTTATATCCTTTTTAGGGGGTTTCGACGCCTGACGAGGGACAGGCGAGGGGGAGAAGTCCACCCCGTAATCCCCCGGTAAGGCGAAGAAACCCGACCTCTTGGCCATCGTTCCTTAAGTCTACCCAGTGGATTTCACTTTAGTTACAAAAAGAATAAAAAATTCACATTTGCACTTTGACATGCTCACTCTCGGAGTAAGGGAGAGCGAGTCAAATTAATCAAAACTAATTTTTACAACATTTTTAACAATTTTAATCTTTTAAAAAGCGTTTTTTTAATTTCTGCGGTAAAAATTCTCCTGATTAAATAATATTATTTTCGTAGTAGCTGGTTATACCGTTTTTCTAGTTCATGACCATTCGGGATGCCGGACCTAACTTTTAATAACTTTCCATTATATTAATATATATATATATATATATATAGTATATATATATATATATAGTTAGCTATATATATATATATATATAATATAAAATATGATATATCTATATTTATATATTGACGATTAAGGTCATTTTTTATACAAGTTCGTCCAGCACACACACTCTAGGGACGCGGAGCGGCAGCAATACACACACCACCAGTCAAGTAGATGAGTCACTGTCATCTTCACAAACCACAATTCAAACAGGTTGGGGATTTTTTTTATGTTTTTCAAGGTCATAATACCCATTTCTTTTTTAATTATTATTTTCATATTAGTAAATAATCAATACAGCGTTTTATAATTAACAATAAGTTTAGTAAATATAATAAGTATTTAATTTAATTGTTATTAACATTAATATAATTATATTACTCGTATAATAGATATATATATAGCTCACCACACTCCCCACCTAATATATATATGTATATTATATATATATTATATATCTATACTATAATCCCCACACTCACACACTCAACACTATAGACGCGGCACTACTTATATAATATATATATATATTAATGTAATATCTAACCTCTAATCGTCTTTTCAAAGAGTATATTTGAGAACTATTTCCTTTCTTCTTTATAATTTATTTTAAACCTCCTCCATTGACAAATTTACTTATTATATAGATGAAATATACTTATTTGTCTTTTGTAATTAAGTTGTGATAGGACTGATGAAATGCTATAATATACATTATATAAATCGAAATAACCTACGTTATCCATTTATCAGGCCGATCATGAGTAGGATTGAATTTTAATTTTGAAAAAAAAATGCTTGGCTTTCTAATTTAGTAAAATATCATATTTTTTTATATACACACACACAAAAGAAAATCAAAGATATAAAAAATAAAAAAATAAAAATCAGCTGATTTAAATCATTTTGATTTTTTTCTTGCCAACCCTGCATTTAATGTAAAAAATGGTATCAACAAATTACTTAGTTTTTTTTAATACTGTATATTTGTGTATATTATATACCTATATTTTGAATGAAACATTTTTAAAAATATGACTCAGAAAATTTTTTTTGGCTAATTTTCTCATTTTTATAAGGATAACACTATCGTTTTTTTTTTTCTGATTATTTCACATCAATTTCATTAATATTTTCTTGATAATTTTTTACGATTATCAAAAATTTGATTACATAGACAAAATGTATATAAATAAAGAAAATTAAATAATTTTGTAAAATAATTTTTTTTTATATACAATATAAAATAAATAAATAAAAAAATTTAATATTTAATAATATATGAAAATATATATATAATATATATATACCTACTATATATATATATATAACTAAATTATATATATATATATTAAATAAGTATATATTAATAATTAGTACTGTAACTCACATTATATATTAAACATATTAATTATATACTATATTTTAATATATCCATTTTGGAGTTCCAGCGCAATCTCCGTTATTTTTTACAAGAAACAGATTTTATCTAGGTTAGGAAAGACCTATTATGAGGCATCCAATTAGTATCCATTAATATAGGTTTAAGACCTAGGTTTGGGAGGACTGGCTATGTTATGAGGTAATGATAGTATTTTGTTAGTATAAAATATTAAAATATGCTGTGTATTAACTATATAAATCTTAATTATAGACCTAATGCTATAGGAAGGCTTAATCAACAGAAGTCCTACCTATAATAAATCATTGACTATCTGTAATGAGTAAAAGCATATACCTAGATGGATTATATATATATTATATATATGTTATATAAAATTTTAGAACCTAAGTCTATATTGGTTTGACTGATATTATAATTATATTTATATACTATATATAAATATATATAAATTATAATTATAGATAATGCCTCGTGGCGGCACAGCGAGGTTTGAGGTCTCTCGCCTCTCCAATACGAGTAGTACGGGTGTGGATTCAGAATCCCTCACGCGTAACTAGTTTGGGTGTGATCACTATACCCTGGGGGCAAGGAATTAAAAAAATCTTGACTTTGCTAACATAATAATACTAAGTTGGTGCTTACTGCTGGTTTTGGGACATAGCCGGCTTAAAATTCGAATTTCCCCTGCTGGTCCCAACCCACCGTGGTTTACCCTTGCATAGGGGATAAACGAACGTTTTAAAAATAGGCTAAGTATATTTTATTTTTGTTTATATTATATTATTTTATATTATATATATATATAATATATAATATATATATATATATTATATATATATATAGTTAACTATATATATTATATATATAATATTAATATATATATAGTAATATATAATTATATATATAATATATTAATTTATTAGCAGAAGTGCCTTTTTTTAAATAAAAAATTATACCCCTTCATCCATTTTGCTTTTCTATATTAAAAATAACTCTTAGTACTTACTCTATATTACTGACATCGTAAATCAAAACTTTTATTAAATCAAATGAATGAGGATCCGGAGACATCATCTTGCAATATTTTACTGCATTAATCGTCTCGGATAGCACACGGTATTCACGTCTCGAGTAATATTCCGGAATACTATCTAGAGAAGATTAAAACCGGGATACCAGGATGATCCGGCTACTGGAATTAATCCGGTCTCTTGGGTCCTACAAGCATATATCCGGCAGATGAGTATTTTCTGGGTTTATATATATATAACCTGTATTATGGAAGGTATAAAAAAGACAAACAGGAACTGCCAAACAAACAGAAGAAAATAACCTGCTTTTAATAATAATCGGACCTTTCATATGTAATAGAAAGCGTTTATACAGTTCATGTACTATTGTGAAAGATAAAAGATTCATTTATACTATTCAAAAATATTTTAAGCATACTTCTTAATTGCATATTTAATTTGGTCATATTCCCAAACTCACAAACCTTAGAGGGATACCAGTTGTTAAGTATGAGAGTTATAAAAAACCTCGCCTATGATCAATTCAAATCTGTATTTCGGGACAGAATTTTACTTTTTTCAGAAACGATTTATGTGGAAGTCCTGTGGCTCTAGACCCTGGAATTGACATCAACTTCAAACCCTCCCCCGGTATAGACATTTAGTATCAACTCAAAATTATAACACTACCAGCACCAGCTACGAAACGTCCGTCCTATATTAATATATAGTTAATACCATAACTAATATAATAAGAGGGGTTCATGAAGAGGAAAACTTATATTACACTGATATATAGGTTCATGTACTTACAAAAATACGATATAGTTATCTATGCCTACTTACAAAAATTAATAATATATTCAAAATTTTTGAACCCCCTCCCCTGGCCTCTCTCACTTACCCCTACTAATTGGAGAAGATTTTTTCAATAGAAATATTATTTAATATAAAACCATTTATAATATTATAAATTATATATAGAATATACACTGCACAGATACAATCAAAGTAATTATATATCCAACAACCACTAAAAATAATACATAATAATCCAAGAAATAATAAATTAATAAGATTATATAAATATATATTATATACTTATAATATAAATATATATAAGCTAATACTATATATATAATAATAATATATATATATATATATATATAAATATATATAGTATATATATATTAGCTTATATATAATATATATATATATATCTATAATGGGTGTCTCACGAGTTATGTTGCAGCGGGTGTATCACCGTAGGGGATGTTTAAGTATGAAAAATGTGTCAAAATACCCACTTATTTTTAAATCATTAAAGGAGGAAACAGGAAATGTTACGTTGGTGTCTGCGCCCGCGGCTCATAACGGAAACTCGCGGCACAACATGCGATTGTGAATGGGAATCGAATATTTGTTTATGGCTTCTGTGACAGCAGATGATATAAAATGAGGTGGTTCTTCCTCTCAGTACATTTTTTGATAACAGTTGTTCGTTTCCACGGCAAATGTAACCCATAATGCGTCAATCATTACCCAAACAAGTAGTAAACGAATGTGAAATATTTTGGAAGAAAACAATGTAAATTCAAGACAGCGTCATAGACTTTAGTTTTAATAGCGGTAATAATTGTTGTTAATAGTATCATAACAAATTTACACCTATGAATCTTATCCACAGCATAGCAAGAAGGGCGGAGAAGAACGTCAGGTCCGTTTAATGACTTGTGCAATCAGTAACTTTAAAAAATTGTTGTTCGAAGGCGCCTCGCATTCCACGCGAATACATGCCGCTCAGCCAGGTTTCAGATGCATGCCAATGACAGGACCCGGGTGATTCCCCTAGATGGCGTGGATTCGATATTCGGCGTAAGGTCACGGGTGAGGTTTACTGGTCATTTAAAGAAGCCAACGGTAACAAACGTATGTTGAGATACCCCACCAGAAATTAGCCAGTGGTGTTAATCGGTTCCGTTGATGAGCTGAGCGAGGGGTGAAATCGCAGGCCATGGAAATGGACCAGACCTCTTCCGATTCATCTTCCCGGAAAAGGTTCTATCGAGGTATGTGACTCTATGGTAGTTCGTCAACTAAGCGCCATTACGTTGCTGGCACCCATTGTAGTAATGTATTCTTCGTTGTGTTTTCTTAAATGGTACATTCACTGCGGAAGAGGTCAACAAGGACGGTCTGCAGGAAATGGGAGTAACGCTGTCCTGTCAAAATTCCCTCAAAGAACTAAGGCCTGATAATCCTACTATTGAATATACCACAAATCCCAAACGTGGATGAGTATCCTGGTGATGGCTAGTGAATGTTATATAGGGGTTTGTTTCCGCCCAAGTGTCTGAAGTTCCCACCTGTTATACATACGTATTGGTAAAGCGAAGGATTTCATATTCGGTTCCATAAGATGATTTTCCAATAAGTTCCCGGTACATTCATTAAGAAGGCCAATCAATGAAAGCCAGGGCGAATCCCAGATCCGCCCTTTCTTTTTGGCCTCCACGATGAACCATGCACAAGTATAGAGTCCTATATGGATCAGGTTGTATGCAACACGAATCCGTCGTATTTTTTCCGCAGGTAGGCCCAAATCGAACCACCCTGCGGAATGAGTACGACGGATGTGCCCTGGTGTATACAGGAACGTCCAGTTCGGCGTCGAGTGTCGTATGAGGGGGTTGAACTTAATCGATCCTGTACCTGAAACCGTCTGTAAACCGTCTTATGGATGATGCCCCTGTTCTTTGGCATCTCGTTGATGTTGGATAACGTTGTCGTCGTATCTGCAGCAGCTCTGCGAGCATCCCTGTTTTGCGTAATGTACACCTCCAACCATCCTCCACGTTTTTTTCGTCGCACTGCGTATACTGGTCATGTGGCATGTTTCCAAATGTATGACTCTGACTAAACAAGCCCACTCTGAAAAAAAAGGTATGACGTTTCACTACCTTATTACAGCAATATTTTAGGTTTGACATACCTCCATAGAAGGCTATTAAGTTGGTTGTACAACATTCACATGTGCTGTTAGGCTATACAATAGTCATATCAATGTATATTAAAGGTTCATTATGGTATTTTAATTAATTCCTTGTTTAGCGTACTAAATTTTTGATTAAATCTATTGGATATGCCTATGTGTATTTAACCTACTTAATTTCATATTGAACACGGTTCGGCTTTGATCGGCACATGATGCTAACGAACTGACGTCTATCCGTTTATGGACATTGCGTGAAGGACAACACCCGTTATCAAATAATGTGGCGAGGAAGAGCTCCACCCGATTTTTTATGTGCGATTTCACAGAAGTCTCAAAAATATATCATCCCATTCGACATTCGCATGTGTGCCGGTTTTCGTAGAAACGCCGTGCGCAACACCAACCTTACATATCCCTCCCTCACTTAATGAATTAATAATCGAACTTATATTCTTACACAGTTTCATACTTAAACATCCCGTACGGTGATTCACCGCTGTAACATAAAGTTTGTTATTTGCATAAAATATATAATATATTTTGTATATATTAGTGTGGGACGATAAGTCGCATCGTCACGCCATAAATCTGGCCATATTATTTTTTTAAATCGTCATCGCCATCGGCAATTTTTGCTATTTTGCGATTAATTGAACAAATATTAAGAATTTTGAATAGTATTAAAACTCAATAATAATAATAATAAACTGAATAATAATAATAATAATAATAATAATAATAATAAAATAATAAATATGAATAATATATATTATTCCAATATATAATAATAATAATAATAATAATAATAATAATAGATAATAATAATAATTTTAATAGTATATTAAGATATATATTATATATATATTATAATATATAATATAATATATATATGGATATATATACTATATAATATATATATATAGTATTAATAATATACTATATATAAGATATATATATATACCTCCATATTTGCTTATGGTATGTACTCGACATGTCCAGTGCCTAATGGTCCCTTCTGTTATGCGTGGTCAATACCACACATATCCCCAACAAACATATCATTGATACACAACACTCAGTGTTATATCCATCACCTTGCCTCTTCTAGACACATTTACAGGACAATTCCTATCCCATTATATCCATTCTCGACGTGTAGGGAGAAAAAAAAAAAATTGCCCCACATCGTATTCGACGCGTGTCCCGTGGAAGCGACTAAGGGACGGCGGAAGTTACGGTTGGCTTGCCTACTAACTAGAAGATAAAACCACTATCTTTTGCAGGAATGCTAATTGTGCATCCTCGGAGAAGGTCATCTGCAGTAAAGGCGCCCTCTAGAATTCCGTTCGCGAAAGATGTATAATCCGGTATCCTGTATATGAAAGTCAGAGGAATAACAATGTTGAGTGGAGATGTGGAGAGAGGCTGATGGATGTATTTACGGACAAGGGCAAGATTTGATTTTGCCTCGCTGTGACTGAACAAAAGATGAAAGGAAAACGGTGAAAATATGAGTGGTGTTGTGTGAAATGTGTTTGTTTTGCTGTGGAAAGGAATGAAGAGGGGCGAGTAGAAGGATTTGCAGATTCTGATGAGTATTGATGGTGAAGCTATGTAGATTTTGTATGGTGTGAGTACAGAAAGTCAAAGGTAAATTTAAAAGTTTGAAAAAAGAGGCCGCCTATCGTGTGGTGGACAAATATGAATCTCATCTGAGGGTAATTGAAAGATATGATTTTCTGGGATAATCTGAATGATGTTTGGAATGGGGGGAATAGGAGATTCAGTTCATTTGCACACATATCTGCCTGATCAATAGGATTTTTTTTTTACAGTTGTCACCACCATCACGGGCAGCACCGCTATCAAAGGAGGGGGTAATGTACTCCCAAAAAGTTCACCCTCTACGCTGCAAATAACGCCATATGAGCCAGACCGCAGGCTTTAAAGTGGAGATAAATTCAGTAGCAAATACAGAAATGGAAGGAATCCTCCACAAAGACCAGAGCGTGGTGGGATAAAGGAAGGAAAGCACCCACAGCAAACTAGCTCCTGGAATTTACGAATGTCAAACACAATACGTCCGTGCGCGAGCATACAGCCCTATTGCTAGTCGAAGGTGCGTCGTAGGCGGTGGTAACGCCAGGATAAATTCCCTCGAGCATCTTGCCGCTGCGGTACCTATCGAGATAAGAGATAAAGCCACACCTTAACATCCGCCGTAGGCAAAATAGAGGTCAAGTGAACTGGAAAGTACAGATGAACAAGTTTATAAGCCTTGCCAGTTGAACTCGACCCCTGGGGCCAGCCTTTAAGTACTCAGCAATTATGGGGATGAGCAAACCGGGTGCTTTTATAAAAACCCACCTCCGCACACAGCCCCCAGACGCTTGAACACATCATTCACTGTACCATCACTTTGTGGACGTGGATGGCTTTAGTGGACTAAAGCCGCCCGGTTGTTAAATAGCAACCAGCGGACACACTAAACTCAGTTTCGAATCCCGCTGCATAACACACGAAGAAAGTAGAAAGTCTTCTTGTGAACTCTCATTTTAAAATGCGACACATTTTTTGTTCATCGCTTACACGACTGGCCAAGGATGTTATTTTGTCAACAGGAGGCACACGCCACGACCCACAGAAACACGTCGAACAGAGACAGGAAAGTTAGAAGGATTTTGGAGAAGGAGATTTTGTAAAAGTGGTTTCTTAAAAGAATTGAAATTTCCAAAAATTATTTCTATCCATCAGCGAGAATAAAATCGGAACAGATTAAGACGAGAGGCAATATCCAGAAGTAAAAGTGGAGTAGAAATTGATATGATTAAAGAATGAAGGGTCGAGTCATCGGAAAACGATGGATATGAGTTACGAAGGTGCAAGTGAGAAGATCATTAATGAAAGTTGAAAAAAAGAGTTGGGACAATAGCAGAACCCTGAGGAACATCTCCATTGACAGAAAAGAAGAAGAAGTCGCCTCATCAACAAAACAGCCGATAATTGTAGCATTTGAAAGAAAGCGTCAGATATAAGTAAGAAGAGAGAAGGAGGAAACCCAAAGGAGGGGAGTGACGCGTTTTATTCCCTTTCAAATGCTTTAAAGCTTTATATGTCATAGCGCCACACCTCAAGTCCTCCCCGTAGTTCCTAAGAGCGAAAAAACAGGATGAAATTAGTTCATTGGAATGTTATTATCGCCATAGACCTTTCGTGCAAGCGGAGTCGTCACTGGCGATCGGATGTGAGTTTTCCAGAATGACTCTAAGGTGATGTTGAAGGAAGGTTTCAAAAGATCTTGATAGAATACAAGTGAGAGCTTACAGGGCGATAGTTGTTAGAAGATCAGAGCGGCTTCCTTTTTTCCGGAAAGGTTTGGAATGTGAGAAGCTTCCAACACGAGGGAGGGAAAGTGCTGTATTGAGCTAGAGAATAATACGTTGTGCGAGGGGCCGAAAGAGATAGCCTTCTTTAGCTTTGGGAGAATTAACAAACACAGTTGTTCAGAACGAATCGACATAAGGAGGGAGGAAAGGCAGAATTTACAGAACTGCTAGATGATGAATTTGTCCAGAGGAGAGCCAAGAGGTTTTAGCGCGACTTTTCCTTGTGAATGAGACAATGTCCAGCTTTGCTCGTCGAAGAGAATCCCTGCAACGATTTTCTAGGTGAATAAAAATTAAGCGAGAGTGATAGGAGAATGAGAATTTTTACACACCCGAAAGGCACTGTCTCTAGCCTAATGCCAGAGAATAAAGCACGCGATCGAACCATGGATTATGAGGAAAGAGAGATTTAGTTTTAGAAGGAATGAATGAGGGTAGAAAAATTTAGCTGAAGAAGGAAGGAACCTGCTCATCCCATCAACATTTAATAGACCTTTTCTTATCTTTTAACTTTAATACATCCATCCAAATTATTCCCTTTATGAGGTTAGCCAACTTTGCTATCAATTCTGCAAAACTGTGGAAACCTACCATTTAATGTCCTGGGTCTAATATTTTTATACAGATGTACTGAGGAAACAGCCACTTGAACGCTAAGAATCGTTAAACGGCCCACAAAACATGTCTCCTCATTTCCATTAATAAATACTGTTCATCATTTTCATTGATTAAATTATTATTATTATATTTATTATTAATTATTACTTATGATTAGTTAATTATATTATTATTGTTTAATAATTCTTCATTGATTATATTATTATTATATATTATCATTATATTAGTTATTATTTGAGACACACTTAAGGAATACAAAAATTTTGATACGCTGAAATATATTCGGTGAGGTGTTGCAATCAGTCCACCTGGACCCTCCTGTCCACATGCCTTTATAATATATAGTATATTAATATTATTATAACTTGTTATAATAGTATATATATATAGGTTATATATATATAATATGATATATATATAATAATAATATATATCAGTATATATGATAATATATATATATATAGTGAGAGAGAGAGAGAGAGAGAGAGAGATGAAAAAAAAAAGAAAATTTTTAAAATAGTGTTTTTTTTCAATTAATCGTCACCGTCATTCGTCATCGGTCATCGGTCATCGTCATCAGGGCAAGAATTTGCTAAATCGTCATTCGTCAATCGGCACCAAAGAATTTCATAATGCGTCCTCAGCTAAATATAATATACTATATATATTATATAGCATATAATATTATAATATATATATATAATATATAAAATAATATATATATAATATATCAGAGGTGGGGAACGCAATATATTATATATATATAATAGTATATAGTATTAATATAAAGGCAGCGCGCGCCTCTCGGGCCGAGATCCCCGCTCCGGCCGTTTTCAACCGGGCTCGGGCGTCCCACTGAACGCCCGGTCGCCAGACGCTATATAATATACTAATATATAGATATATATATAGTATATAGTACCACCCATATGATATATACCTTAGGATGTACCGATACCAAAAAAGAGGCGATAACCGGATACCGATACCGAATACTCTATTTTTTTTAGGGCGTTCCCGGATTACCTGATACTTTAATTAATATATAAATACCCATAAATTAAGATAGCCACTTTTGTATCTGGCTAGCAAGACTCAGGATTCACGGCATTCCCTTGTACATTGTAGCAACCAATACTTAGTACATTTATATCATATCTGGTTGTGCCCAAGAATATTTTATTTCACTAAATTAAAATTATAAATTTTTTTAAACCAGAATCCCAATAAATCAAATATAATATTAATAACTTTTTAAGTTTGTGTTTATTCAAATAAAATAATTCCACGTTTCCATTTATCCAGGTACCTATCAACAAAGCATATAGCCCTCACTAGCGTTTTATACTTTTATACATGATTCAATTTACAAGAGATCTATTTAATTGCTAACAGATATAATAGAATAAAAATACATGAGACAGCAAGCGTGACCGTCCTCACACACCGGCCCTCCCGTCTCATTAATCCTCTGAATAGACAAAAAAAAAAACGCTATTACTCAAACATGACATATTATAAATATACTCCTTTAAGATCAATAGTTAGATATCATTCACTACTCCAATACAAATTCAAGAAATTCTCAAAATTGCTCGCATCGCCCCCATTAAGGGACTTTCACTACGTATCGCTCTGCGAGAGCCCTGTTTCTTTTGGGGTTTTACATTTCCCACCTAACACTAAAACATACGCTTGCGTGCTCGACTGAATGCGCGAGGGGTGATATTATTTTTGCCTTGCAAGCACCCCTGATAATAATCGGGAACACCTTGGCCCATTTTTCACTGGCCACCACATGAAAGGATTCTCGTTTCTGTGGCCCACGCATAACTCTGAGTGTGTTTCGGAGTTTAGGTACGCCTCATCTCCTCTTCTCCACAGACTTGCAGAATTGTGAATTATCTTTTGCTCCTCGATGACTGCTCTTTCAGTTCTTTCGAGTGGGCTGGTCCTTGGTGCCTGATCCTTTGGAAGATGAATCGAGATGTATGCAGGATTTCGACCAATGCCCCGAACTCTATTCAAATCCCGTCTCTAAATATCCACCCCTACATTCACTCTTCAGTCACGCCAACCACATTAAGCATCCACAACTTCTTTTGCGAAGAACCCCCAGCCCACCATCCCCCGTCCCACAGCGACGTGGCTACTAACATCCCATATGCTTGTGGCCCAGGGGTTGCTCCATCCCGATGCAGAGCGCGCTTCACTCCCTAGTTAAGTGCTTTATTTTTTTGTCATCACGAGCAAGCTCCTCGGTTATGCTATTGTAAATGCATTCTAGAAAGTGATATCACTTGTCGGAGATGCCAATTACCTTTGGGGTTCAGCTGCACTAATCAATTCCCTTATTAGAACTTACTTTTTATTTATTTGACTTTATTTTTTTTACATTGTCAGCCACAATTAACGCAGATGAGCAAGATACGGCCCAATTTTTTGAGAAGTGGAGGGAATGACTTTAAATTGAGTAGGAAACACAGAAGATGGAGATGAATTCCACAGAACTTTCTACTCAAATTTATCTCTCCTCACTTTAAAATCTGCGTAATTTGCTCATCTGCGTAATTTTGGTGACAACTGTAAAAAAATAAAATAAATACAAAGGTTCTAATAAGGAATTTATTAAGCTAGCTGAAGAAACCCCACAAGAATGGCAACCCCACAAGAACGGCATTCTAGAATGCATTTAAATTAGCATAACCGTGAGGACTTGCTCGCGTGACAAAAAAAAGGATTCACTGAAGTGGAAGCCGCCTCAATCATGCAACATGGTCAACAGCACTGATAGTATAGTGACGATGGTGGCTTGTTCAGCAAATAAACCTACTAAGGATGAGGATTTGGATATGTTAGACTTGTGATAAGTTCATGTCTGAAATTGCATTGACATCTCATTCATCTTCAAGGGAATCACAACCAAGAAACCCCATCGAAAAAAACTGAAGAGGACAGTCATCGAGGAGCAAAGATAATTCAAGATTTGCAAACTCTGTGAAAGAGAGATGGAGGCTCAACGAAAACAAACAGAGATGCTCCCTACAAGAACAGAGATAATCCTTTCATGTGGTGGCATGAATAATGGGCCAAGGTTTCCAATTTTATTATTCAGTGCTTTGCAAGAAAATAATATCACCCTCTCTCCTCATGCAGTCGAGAGCAAGCGTGAATTTCTTAGTGTAGGTGGGAATGTAAAACACCCCAAAAAGGAACCAGCTCTCGCCAGATACTAGTGAAAGCTTAAATGTTTTTGAATAGTTTGAGAAATTTTGAAAATTTAGTATTGAATGATATCTACAACTTTATCTAAAGGAGTATATAATTATGTCATGTTTGAGTAAATAAGCGTTTTTTTTTGTGTCTTTTCATTAAACGAGATATTAATTGAGGTCCCTTCTTTCATTATTATTATTCCTTTATTATTTATTCTAGTTAAATATCTTCTTGTAAATTGTAAATTCATTGTTAAGACATATCAAAAAGTCTAGTAGCTAAACTTGGTGTTAATACGTACTGGATAAAGATGGAAACGTGGAGGTATCTTCTTTTGAATAATGACACAAAACATAGATAAAGCTTATTAATATTATATTTCGCGCCATTTAGTATATTTCTTAAGAGATACTATTTTTAAATTTAGTAAAATTAATATATAACTTGGGCACAACCAGATATGATATAAATGACTAAGTATTGGTTGTAAAGTTGTACAGGGAAGCAATCCTGAGTTGCCTAGCAGTACAGAAATGTTCTATTATTAAAGTATTTCATTTATATTAATTAAAGTATCGGTATCGGTATCGGCCCTAAAAACAATAGAGTTCGGTATCGGTCATCGTATCGGCTCTTTTCTTGGATCGGTAGCATCCCTGAATAGATATATATATATATATATATATATATATAATTATTATAATATATAGATATATTTATAATATATTATATATATATATATTATATAATTGCTAACGCCACCTCTTGATATATATATACTAACTATATATATATATATATATATATATATATATAATATTATATTATTAATAATATATAGTATCATATATATTTAGTGATGGGACGAATATGAAATTTTTGCCGATGACGATGCACGATTATGAGCAAATGTTTGGCCGAATGACGATGACGATGAGATGACGATGACGATAACATAATTGAAAAAAAACTATTTTAAAAAATTCTCTCTCTCTCACTCTCTCTCTTCCTATATATTATATATATATTATATATATAATATAGTATATATAATATATATATATATATAATATATATAATATATATATATATAATATATATATATAATATATATATATATATATAATAAAGGCTGCAATAATTATAGTAAGCAGGTTCAACCTCCCGAAATTATTTCAGCGATCAAAATTTTTGTTTCCTTTTTTAAAAGTTCCCCCCCCCCCCCCTCAATATAATAACAATATTTCTAATATTTCTACAATAAAAATAATAATAATAATAATAACATAATAATATAATAATAATAATAATAATATAAATAATATTAATAATAATAATTAATTAATTCAATGAAAAATGAATATATTTATTAATGGAAATGAGGAGACATGTTTGTGTTCCGTAACGATTTCTTAGGTCTAGTTTCTTAGGTCAAGTGCCTGTTCCTCATACATGTATAAAATTAGACCAGGGACTTAAATTGTAAGTTTCCAAGTTGAAATGATAGCAAATTGGCTACCTCATAAGGAATAAATGATGGATGTATAAAGATTTAAAAGATAAGGAGGGAGCTGTAATCGTTGATGGGATGAGCAAGGTTCATTCCTTCTTCAGCTAAATTTTTCTTACCTCATTCATTCCTTCTAAAACTAATCTCTCTTTCCTCTATCCATGGTCGATCGTGCTTATTCTCTGGCCATTCAGGCTACGGACCTGCTTATCGGGTGTGGAAAAAATTCCTCGTTCTCCTATCACTCCGCTAATTTTCCATTGAGCTAGAAATCGTTGCAAGGGATACTCTTTCGACGAGCAATGCTGGCTTTCATCAAGAAAGTGCGCTAACCTCCCTGGCTCTCCTACTGACAAATCTTTCATCTTAAGCAGCAACTTCTGTAAGTCTGCCTTTCCTCTCTATTCGATTCTGATCAATGATGTTTGTTAATTCTCCAAACTAAAAAGGTCAATCTCTTCGGCCTTCTAAAAAGGCTAATCTCTATGTCTCAATACAGCACTTTCCCTCCCTCAGTGTTGGAAGCTCCTACATGTCCAAACCTATTCAACAAAAAAGGAAGCCGGCTCTGATTCCTTCTCAGCTATTCGCCCTGGTAGCTCTCACTTGTATGTCCTGATCCAAGATCTTTGAAACCCTTCTCAACTCACTGTCTTAGATCATCTGGAAACTCACTCCGATGGCCAGTACGACTCTCGTTGCACGAAGTCTACCTGGCGATAATACGATTCCAATCTAACTAATCGTTAGTGGTTTTTCGGCTCTCTTGGAACTTACGGGGCGACTTTTGGGTGTGGCGCTTGACATATCCAAAGCATTTAACCGAGATGGCACGCGTCACTGCTCTCCAGCTCCCCTTCCTTTGGGTTTCCTCCTTCTCTTTGCTATCTTTATTATCTAGCTTTCTTCAATCGCTCAATGTCGGCTGTGAGAGATGGGGCGACTTCTTCTTCTTTTTCTGTCAATAGTGGTGTTCCTCGGGTTCTGTCTTTATCTCCTACTTTATTCAACTTTTCATTAATGATCTTCCTCACTTGCACCTTTAACTCTATCCACTCTATTTGCCGATGATTCGACCCTTCATTCTTTAACTGATATCAATTCTACTCCCACTTTAACTTCTGGAATTGCCTCTCGTCTTACATCTTCTTCCCGATTTTATTCTCGCTGAAATCGGATAAAATAACTTTGGTGAAATTCAATTCACTTTTAAAAAACCCAATCTTTTACAAATCTCCTTCTCAAAAATACATCCCAAAATTTTCCTTGTCTCTTTCGACGGTTCTGTCGTCTCTCCTGTTTGACAAAATAAACATCCTTGGCCTTAACATGAACAAAAAATGTTTCCATTTTAAAATGAATGAGTCACAGAAGATTTTTACTCTTCATCCAGCGGGATTCGAACACTGGGACCCCGCGTTGCTGAGTTAACAGAACCGGGCGCTTTTTCCACTAAGCATCCACGTCCCAAAAGGAACGCTTCAAGCGTAGTTTTTAAAGCAACCGTTTTCTCATCCCATAAATTGCTGAGTTACTCAAAGGCCTGGCCACCAGGGTCGAGTACAACGGCAAAAAGGACTTAATATAATCCTGTTTCTGTATCTTTCCCAGTTTCACTTGACCCTCTATCTTGCGAGCGATGTTGGGTGCTTTTATCTCATCCTTATATACCGCAGCGCAAGTGCTCTGAGGGAACTTAATCCTCGCGTACCACCGCCTTTCGACGCCGTTCGTAGCACAATAGGTGCTGTATCTGCGTACGAGTATTGTGTTGACATTTGGGTAACCCAGGCTGTTTGCTGTGGTGCTTCCCTTCTTTCCACCACCTCTGTTTTGTCAACTCTTCATTCTTTCTGTACTTTAAAAGTTCGCATCAAATAAAGACCTGCGTCTTGTGCTCCATATGGCGTAATTTGCCGCTAGAGGGTTGAACTTTTGAGAGAGTACTACCCCCACTCCTTGAATAAGGGTTCTGCCCGTGAGTGGTGGTGACACTGTAAAAAAAAATCCTTAAGGATGGGCAGATATGTGGCAAATGAAACTGAATCGTCTATTCCCCCACCAAAACATCATGTCAGATTATCCACGAAAATCATACTCTTTTTTCATACATTACTCTCAGATGGATCAAATGTTGCAACCACACGAATTTTGACCTTTTCAACTTAAATAATTTAACCTTTAGACTTCTAGTACCACACACACAAAATCTACCCATAGCTCTTTACCACAACTCACTCATCAGGAATTGCAAAATCCTTCTATCCCCTCTCATTCCTTCCACAGCAACACAAACACAGTTTCACAACACCAACTCTCATTCTTCACCGTTCGCTTTCATACTTTGTTTCCAGTCACAGCGAGCCCAGGATCAATATTTTGCCTTTCTTAAAAATTCATCCATCCTCAATCTCTCCAACAATCTCCTCAACTTATTCCTCTGACATTTCAATATACATGATAGCGATATCCATACATCTTTCGCCGAAGGAATAGGAAAGGGCGCGCTTACTGCAGTCACGACCTTCTCCGAGGCAGCCTGTAGCATCAGGCAAAGAGATAATGGTAAGTAGGCAGCCCAGACCGTAACTCAACACGTCCCTGTAGTCGCTTCCACGACAACGCAGACATACGATGTGGCAATTTTTTTCCTCCCTATCACGTAATCGGATATAAGGATTAGGAATGTCTGTAAAGATGTTTGTCTAGAAGAGGGGTATTGGATATAAGTATGTGTATATGATGTTGTCTGGAGGATGAGTGTGGATATGAAACGCATGAGAGGAAAGGCGAACCCATTAGGCACTGGAAATGTCATAGCTCCATGAAGCCAAAATGGGTATATTATATTATACTAGTTATATAATAAATATATATATATATTATATAATATATGATTATATATATAATATATTATATATATTATTAAATAAAATATATATATTAATATATATATATATATATATAATTATTAATTATTTATTATTATTATTACTTATTATTATACTTATATTATTAAATTTTATTATATTATCATTATTATTATATTATTATTATTATTATTCATTATATTATATTATATTATTATTTTAATTATTATTGAGTTTTAATACTATTCAAAATTCTTAATATTTGTTCAATTTATCGAAAATTATCGGCGAAATTTGCCGATGACGATGGAAAAATTAAAATATAATGCCGATTTTAATAATTTTTGCGGATTACATATTTATGTATCCCATCTAATATATATAATATATATATATAGTATGGTAATCTCACATTTAATGTTACAGCGGTGTAATCACCGTACGGGATGTGTTAAAGTATGAAAATTTGTGTAGAAATATTCAAGTTCGATTATTTAATTCATTAAGGAGGATGGGATATGTTAAAGGTTGTGTCTGCGCACGCGCTATAACTACGTCTATCGAACCACTGCCAAAACAGTCCTGGCGAATGTCGAATGGATGATATATTTTTTATTTCTGTGAAATGCACATAAAAATGAGGTTGAAGTCGTCCTCGCGACAATTATTTGATACGGTTGGTTCGTTCAACGCAAGTGGTACCAAATAAACGACCTAGACGTCATTCGGACATCTGTGCCTAACAAAAGCCGAACCGTTCATATGAATAAGTAAGGGTTAAATACAATAGGCATATCCAATAGTATTTAAAATTCGATACAGCTAACAAAGAATTAAATTAAAATACCTAATGCCATTACCTTTTAGATTACATTGTGATATGTAACTATTACCTAAACACCTGTGAATGTGTACACCAACTAAATAGCTATCACTAATGGAAGGGTTATGTCATAACTACAAATTATGCGGTAATAAAGTGTATGAATACGTATAACTTCAGAGTGGTTTGTTTAGTCAGAGTCATACATTTGGAACATGCCACATGACCAGTATACGCAGGAAGAAAAGCGTGAACATGTTGTAGGTGTACATTACCCAAAACAGGAATGCCGCAGAGCTGCTGGCACGAAATACGGACAACGTTTATTCTCACATCAATCGAATGCCCCAGTCCACATGGCATTCCATAGAGTTTACAGACGTTTTCAAGGTACCGGGTCGATAGTTCAACCCCCCTCATCACAACGTACACTCGACGCCGAACTGGACGTTTCTGCTATACACCAATGAAAATCCAAACGTCCTCATTCGGCAGCTAGTTCGGTCCCTTGGGAATTATCGACGAGAAACCATAACGAACGGATTCGTGCTGCATAGAACATGTATCCATATAGGCCATACATTGTGCATGGTTTTCATCGTGGAGGCCCAAAAAGGCGGCTGGGATTCCCTGGCTTTCATTGATTGCCTTCTAATGATGTACCGACTTATTGGAAAATATCTTATGGACCGATGATTCTCGCTTTACCAAAGTAACGGTATGTTATATATCAGTGTTTGGATACTTAAGACATTGGCGGAGACAAACCCCTTATAACTTCACTGCCATCACCAGGTTCTCACTACTCAGCTCAAAGTTTGGTGTGTTATATCAATGTAGGATATCAGGCCTTAGTTCTTTCGAGGAAATTTGCAGCAGGACAGCGTTACTCCCATTTCCTGCATTACACCCCCGAACGTCCCTGTTGCCTCCTGAGGTGATGTACATTTAAGACACTAAACGAAGAATACTTACTAACACGATGGTGCCCAGCAATATGCACTATCGTGACGACCTACCTCGGATAGAACGCATACGTTTCTTTCCGGGAAGATGAATCTGAAGATCTGTCCATGTTCCATGGCCTGCGAGTTCTGACGACTTAACACCACTGGACTTATTTCTGTGGGGGTAACTCAAACATACCGTGAACTCTTTGTTTAATGACCCAGTAACCTCACCCCGATGACCTTCGCCGTCGAATAACCAACCCATGTAGGGGAATCAACTCGGCGTCACTGCATTGGCATGCAAATTGGAAACCTGTGCTGAGGCATGTATTTCGCGTGGATGGAGCGCCTTCGAACACATTTTAATACTGTAGCACAAGTTTGAAAACGATCCGTGACGTACTTCTCCCTTCTTGCATGCTGTGGAGTAGATTCCCATAGTGTAATTGTTATGAATCACTATTAACAACATTATTAACATTACATGTATCGATATTATGCGCTGACCAAAAAATACATTGGTTTTCTTCAAAATTTTCACATTCACGCCAAATATATGTTTGACCATTATGGGTACAATAGAGATAATGTCGAGAGAAAACCCACCTCATTTTTATATTGCATTTCACAGAAGCATAAAAAATTATATCATTCCCATTCACATCCATGGTTTGTGCGCGGTTTCCGTAGTCGGCGATGCGCAGACACCACGTAGGCATATCCTATCCTCCTTAATGAAATAAATTAACGTCGACTTTCAATTCTTACACATTTCATCTTAAAAACATCCCCTACTGTGATGACACAGCTGTAACATAACATCCGTTGAGACACCATAACCCCTATTATATATAAAAACAAACACCCCATATAATTATATATATATATAACACTACACACTACCTATAGTATCACAACTGTAGTAACTATATATATAATAAATATATATATTATATATATTATATATTTATATATATGGAATATATAATATATATATATATACCGTGCATACTATACATATATATATATTATAGTATATATAATATATATATAATCATATTATATTATATATATTATATATATATACTAATATATATATAATATAATATATATATAATATATATATAATATATATATTTATATACCGGTATATATATGCACAGGACTCAACATATTTTCTGAAAAAATTCCTGTCCAAAATCAAGATATTGATATGTATATAATAATAATTAATAATTATGAATTAAATAATTAATAATAATAATAATATATAAAATATATATAATGTTAAATATATGTAATATAAAATAGACCTATATATAACATATCGATATATTGTATTTTATGGAGTGCCTGTGCTATACCTTTACCATATACAGGTATAAGACTATATAACAAGACTGCCGATATCCGACCGTATCCAGCCG
>JABUQX010130193.1:0-5000 GCA_015478945.1 Trachelipus rathkii
GATCAGAATGATGAGAACAGTTAAGTGTCACCACTGTGCACCACCACTCTCGCTACGTTCAATTTGTGAAGGAAGGAAATGTATTTTTAGGGACATGTTACATCCATATCCCATGGCTTTATAATTTCGAAGAAGTTCGGAAACTAGTTCTTTATAGTTGTCGGCGGTATTAATATTGCCTAGAAACCCAGTAATGACCTTTTTAAAGGAAATTAGTAAGATGCTATGTTGTTCGTCAGTACTGTGTTATTTTTCAGGCTTCATCAAAGTGATGGTCCTTCATTTGCTCCTTATTTGTGGGGCACAAAATACTTCTCTTTAATTTTAACCTCACTAGTGGATCCTAGGGAATTTCTTATTAACGTATAGGAACCTGGACCACTTTTATCCATCGCTTTTTACAAAAATTTTTCATTAACCCGAGTTTGATGTCGCAAAGGGCAGGAGAATAATACGAATTCAGGTTCACAAGGGGTTTGAAAAAATTACATTTTACCTTCCAGTATTAATTTTTCTTTTAGACCATTGCTTCTTGACAAAATGATTTTTGCGGTTCTCTGCTATCCACTCGCATAGGAAACAACAAAATTTAGTATCTCCTTGTTGGAGACCTAACAAAAAAGTGCTATAACTTTTAAATCGCCGCATATATTCCAAGAATGTTGTTCGTATCGCTATTTCTTCGATACAATTTTCATGTGTCGTAGTCTTTCAAATGGGCTCCATAAGGCATAGGATCCGAGGTTTTCACATTTCCATTGATGAAGAAGCACTGCTTTTAAACTGAGTTTAGAGGAATCTACAATCTCCATTCCTTAGGGTCATGAAAGTCTCCTAATTCTCCTCATTAATAATTCAACATCAGTACAATACACTAAATTGCGCGTCTAACGAGAAAAAGAGTCGTAATTCTTTCTGACAGTCTCCCTAATTCCTATCATTAATGAATACATCAAGTAACAGATACACTAAACTTGCAGTCATACCGAGAAAAAGCGTCGGAAATTGTTCGCGTCACCGATAAGAGGAAATTTTAGTTCTCTTCTCAAGGAGATTCCAACCTTTTAATCTAGATGTCAATAGTTTTGCCTGTTTCTTTGACAATGGATGATCGCGAACTAGATCATTGAGTTCAATGCTGATTAATTCTATGAGGTTCTGTTGACATTCCATCATATTCAAGGTCTTCAAAGTGTCATTTTCTGGACGAAATTGTAAATCTTCTTCGTCGGAGTTTTCCGACAGGAGTTTCACATTTTCAGGTGGTGCGGGGATAGGAAGCTCTTCGCTGGGAGGAACAGGCCTAATAGCCGAAGGTATGTTTGGATTTAATGTTCTTCTTGGTCTTGATTGTTATTCCACCAATTTTTTGTAATGCAAAAAATAACAGTCCATTGCGAGATCCTTTGGTTCCCTCCATACCATTGGAATTGGAAATGGCATATGTCTGGACTGTCCGTTAAGCCAACCACTAATGTTACACAAGACGCACAGCAAATATTAGGTGCCCAAGATTTATCTTGATCACCAAGCTTAATTTCAAATAAAGTTTTATATGCTTTTTTTTATTAAGGAGTAATATTTCTCATTGGGAACTTCAACGTTACCTCACCACAAATGTAACAAAATTTGTTTGGATTCTTTTTAAATTTCGTTGCATTTAAATTAAGGTATCTGATCTGTAAGTGAAATTAAAATTTTGAACGTAAATATATATAATATATATATCTATATATATATATATATATATCATATATATATATATATATATATATATATATATAATATTATATATATATATATAATATATATATATAAATATATATATATATATTAATAATATATATAATATATAAATCAACAATATATTAATATCACACACTTCACATTCAACGTCAAGATATAATCGAGACCCTTTCAATGAAAAACGTCGACCTGAAGTTTATTTTTATCGAGTTCGCTAAACATGTTTTATCATATTTGGCGTTTATTTTATCTATTTTTTGGTTCCTACTTATTATACGCTTTATATTGCTGGCGATCACCTTTTTTTCAAAAATCGTAAGAAAATAGTTAAACAAAACAAGACATTTTACACTCTGTGAATTATTTTGTTAGTTTATGAAATATGTAAAATTACAAAAAGACTAAGCCCGTTGCGCAAATTTGGAGGTTATATTCGTTTTCAGCGTAACGAAATACATAAGAAACAGTTCATGATATCCATTTAACAAAATTTCTGTCGTCCAGTGTAATAGGTAATATAATAATATGTCCCTAACAATATTGAATAATGATATTAAGCTTATCAGCACTTAAATAATTGGCTTAGACCTAGTAGATACTTTTGCCGCTTGCCAGCAAAAATACTTCCAAAGCGTAATACCTTAATTAATACTTAATATTATATTATTGTAAAAATAATAGGATACACCACCTTACAAATTTAAAGGGAAGATCCAATTTTTGCTTCAGGCTGATCCCAATTTCCACCCCCTAAAACATGGACATAAAATTCGATTTTCAGTCAGATTTTTGACGCGCTATAAACACAAAACTGTACCTTTTTATGACGTCTAAAACGTCCGTTTTCGAGTGTTTTTTCTGTGTCTGTAGTCATTGCTTTTGGTATTTTCATTTTTCAAAAAACCTATGTTTTTGCATTTGTCGAAACTCCCCCTAAACAATTTTTGGAAATGACTTCAAACTTGAAATATACAAGATTGGACTATTATCTAAAAAATTTAGGAACAGGAATTAAGATATTTGATCCCATATTTGAAACAATTGTCGATTTTTCAAAACCTACTATTTTTGGGTTTTCAATTTAAAAAATTGGATCAATTTTCTTTTTCAGTTTTATCCGATCTGCATGAAATTTCAAGAACATTTGTGTAGTCGGGGGAGATACACTTTTTTACTTAGATAATTTCCTTGTAAATACAGTAGTTTTTGGATTTGTTCTTGAACAAATTTTTTTCAAAAAAATATTTGGGGAAATTTTTAAAAATTTTCTTTTGAATATACAAAAAAATTATCTAAGTAAAAAAGGTGTATCTCGCCCGATTATACAAGCCCTGAAAATTTGATGTTGATCGGATAATTAGAAAAAAAAAATCACAATTATTTCAATTCACAGTTTTACTCTCAACATTCGCATGAAAAAGTTGAATATTGATTTTCAGTAACGAACGAAAAGAAGTTAATGACGCATTGAACGGGCAACAGTCACTATCTCTTTTTTTTTTTAAGCGAACCAATAGAAATGAGAATAACAGCATAATAAAACATGTTAAACATTACTAAACGAGATAATACCGTGTATGAATAAACATTTTTTGAGCCATTACACAATTAATTGGAAATATTGGAAAAAAAAGTATATCTGTTTATCGAAATTGAATCTAATACGATTTAAAATCTGATAAGAAATTATTTTATAAACTCGTAAATTAAGGTAACGCGTTAGGCGGATGTAGGGGAACAAATTTTAACTGCGTTACGTTATTCACAAATGTTAACGCGTTAATAGTCCGTTTACTTTTTTTTCGAAATTAACATGCATAAAATTAAAGAAAAAATTAACGAGTTAAATTAAACGGTTAACGCGTTAATGCCCACCTTTGTATATATACATATATATATATAATATATAATATATATATATATTAATATTTATATTATATATATATATATAATATATATATATATATAGTAATATATTATATATATATAATATATATATAATATATAATATATAAATAAAACGTCCTCCCCAGGAAGGTCAAACCCGACCTGTCAGTGGGACCCATCGAGAAAGGTCCTTGGGTTCCACGGCCCTAACGATAAATCCGCTGCTGGCCAGGCCTATCGCGGATGCGGAAGTTTTCGCCACTAGTAGCAAAGCACGCTAACAATGTACTCATTAACGTCTGAAGTGGGACGAAGCTAGAGTTAATAGAGAATAGCTCACATTCTCCTCGCTCCAACCCAGTCCTCGAGCCTGGGCCCCCTCGCTTGCTAAGCGAGTGTTTCTATTCACTGTGAGCTAGGAAGCACCCACACACACACATATATTATATATATATATATTATATATATATTATATATTATATAGTATATATATATATATATATATTATATATATATATATTGTTATATATATATATATATATATATTATATAATATTATATATATATATATTATATATATATATATAGTATATATATATACAGGGTGATCCAACAACCTCGGAGGGCTGATAGAGCAAACGATAAGGAAGATTTATTGTTAAATAACCTATGTTGTATGACGCTTCGTTTCAAATTTACGGATGATGTAAGGTAAACCACGTGATGTTGTTTGACGCCTCGTTAGTTACATCGTAACCGGAGATTTTGGGTATTCCTAATGTTATGTATGTGAACGCGTGGCGTACATTCTGTGAATATCTAGGATCTTTCTGCAAGTAGCAAATAAGGATATTTTTGTTAAACAACGTATGAGTTTTGAACGCGAGGTTGTAAAGCAAACAATGTAGCTTTGTTATGAAATCATTTTTTGGGGGAAAATTACAGGGAGGTGTTCAAAAAGTGTCTGCCCTTAACCTGATTATTCGTTACATAGCCGTGCTAATTGCCTGTTGACTCTAACCGAACATGCCGCTCACTGTGTCTGATTTGATTAAACGCAGTGGAATATTCGCTGAATCAGTTTCTCTCCTCTTTTGTTGACTGGGTTAATGTACACAACACTCTTCACATGCCTCCCAAAGAAATAATTAGGGGCGGTGAGGTCGGGCGATCTTGCAGGCAACGCAACAGGTCCCCCTCTCCGTTATCCATTTGTCAGTGTAGAATCTGTTCAGATGAGGCCCGTACGTTGGTGGCTGTAGTGCGTGGAGAGCCATCATGTTAGGAACCACATGTCTCTGCGGGTCGCAATGGGTGTGTCGTCCATGAGCGCCGGAAGCGTGTTCTGGAGTAACGTTGCAGGTACG
>JABUQX010130193.1:7500-15000 GCA_015478945.1 Trachelipus rathkii
AAGCTTTGCTTCCCAAGAGGAGTGAAGGCATGTCGTTGACATCTAACCTCCAGACAGATCTCCCCGTCCACACTCGGATCAGAGGTAACACTTGGGTAAATTTTATTCGGGAGCTAAATAGGTATACAGACATTTGGCACTTAAATAGTGCATTTTATTTATTTTTCAAAAGTCCCTAGTGGGTTTGAACCTCACCCTTTGGATGTTTATTATGCTTCATGTGTTAAGCTCCCTGCATGCATCAGTGATACGACCAGTCATTATTCCATAATTTATTACACAATATCTTAGACTTATTTCTCTACGTTACCGCCATAGTCGTCAAGCTTCCAAGGCCTAATTTTTAATTTGTGAATTAACAACTTTTTGAGATATTGCTTATTTATAAGTAAATTATCAAAGTACTTGGATACGGCTGCTAAATAAATCACGGCCGATTTTTTATTTTACAAATTAACAAAATTTCGGAGAAAAGTATTTGTTTTACATTTTGTCCTTTTCGCTGAGGCCATTACGCACGAATTCTTTCCGAAATTTCTGTCACTTTATGAAACATATATCTGGGAAGGCCATAGCATTCTCAGATATGATTCATAAAACTAATTTCTTTCTGTATCATCCTATGTCGCCTTATGAAATATGTGAGGGAATACTGTATCCTCAAATATATTACTCATAAGGCTAATTTCTTATTATACATTTAATTTCGGAGAAAATCATTTGGTACGTACCAAATGATTTTCTACTGAAAAAGAAATTGTCATTGTTGGCTCAGACCTATGCGCAAATTATTTTTCCCCAAAATCTATTATTTTAAAAATTTCGGCGGAAATCATTTGCACCAAGCAAATGATTTTCGTCTCAAACTAATGTCCAATTTTTTTCCTCGAAATTCATATGTAGTCTGATGATTATATTTATATGGGGATGCTTCCACATTCTCAGATATATATTTCATTGACATTGTCCCATTACCGGGTATTATCCGGAAATATTACAATTAAAGAATTCTACTCTGAGCTACCTGGAACTTCCTGGTTTGTCTTTTGGCTTATAACTTTTGAATTTATCAAACAACTTTAATTTTGAGGCGTTTGTGTGTAATTCAAAGCCCTTCTGAAAACACTTAATAGACCAACTACACTTGTAGACATCATCAATGACAAGCATACATCGACGATACATCGAAAGTTTCGAAGTAAAAAAATTCACAAAAGACTTTTTAAATGATATAAAGTTTAGGAAAAAAATGCTTTAATCTTTATATAAAAATATAAATAACACACTTTTTAATACATTATGAAAATAATAATTAATATAGAATCATAAAACTTAAGTAAATGATAAGTTTAAACATCATGGCTCAAGAAAGCGAGTATTTACCATAGTCTTTTGTTCTATTACGAGTAGATATGGACATAATGGCTCTCGACTCTGAGCCATGATTCACCAAAGATATGTTAAAAAACTAGTTCACGTATTCACTTTAATTTTAACAGCAGTAATTTTAAACAAACATACACATTATAGGAAAAGATGCCAGATTCGCTAGGTAATATTGCGAAAAGTTAGTAATATTTTACATATTGCTGACATATGATGTGATCATTTATATGTTTTAACTTGGGGGGGTTGGAAATAAAAGAAGCAGTAGGAGGTACTTCATCCATTTTTTTTTTAATCTATCTTTGGTGAATCATGGCTCTCTGAGTCAAGAGCCATTTTGTCAATAATTAATTTCTAATAATAATAATAATAATAATAATAATAATAATAATAATAATAATAATAATAATAATAATAATAATAATATAATAATAATAATAATAATAATAATAATAAAAAAAAAATGTTTAACAAATAAAAAATACATTGACTGGTGTTATATTATGTTCAATGAATATATTTTAATACATAGTCCGCCGTTATATTAAACTGACTATCCAAATATATCTTAATTTCTAAGACATATTAAACAAAGAATTAAAAATGAAATTTATAAAATCATATAATTGGTTTGTCTAAAACAAAATAATTCAGCAATTAATAAAAAAAATATAAATACGCTGACTCTCTTTACATAAATAAAATGAAAATCATAAAATGTTTCCAATGAAGTGTAAAAACAATTGGAAATGTATATTATGCCCATAAATATAAATGAAAATGTAATAATAATAATAATAATAATAATAATAATAATAATAATAATAATAATAATAATCACAATCATAAATCAAAAAATTCGCCTTAGACTTTCTGACACAATGCTGTAGCAAAATATAAAACTAGGTCTTTCAGATTTTTTCTTGTAGAAGACAGAATTCGAAAATTCTTTGAAAATTCTATCCAAATAGTCTTTAATTTCTGGGAATCTGAAAATTTTTAAAAATTATTAATTACTTTATAATACAAAATGTTTTGAACAAAAATGAGAAGTCCATGATTTTTTTTTTAATTGTTATTATTTTACGAGTGAATGCATAGGCATGCATGGGCAAAGTCCAGAGTCGCTCTAGAGCTGCCAGACCCAGTTGAAGAGCCTGAACTTGGGGTACCATGCATAGTCTATAGACGAAACAATATAATTTAGATTGAGCAAGACCGTCTGTTAAATTTCCTGAATTTGTGTGTGGAGAAAGGCAAAAATGGCACCACTCTCAAAGGTAGGTCAATTTGCAGCACAAAATTCTAGTTAACCCATTTCCAAACCGGAATGTGGCTATGGGATTAGTTTAATAACAAAAAAAAAAGACAGTTAATTTCTTGTAACCAATAGCATGTCAGTTTGTTTGTTAAAAATGATGAGAGTGTGGGATTTACTTCTGCAAAGTGTCAGATACGGTTTTCATGCAAAAGAAGGACTTGTAAAACCAGATGTGAAAAAAAAATAATTTTGGTTCCGAATTTGTTGTTTTACAAATCGTGGGTTCGTAATTTAATAAATGTGTAATGAACTATGTTGTCATTGTAACAGGTTAGAAATTTACATGTTGTTACTCTTCACGAAAGAACAAGGATAAAAGATAACTTCTCGTCATTAGGGTTGATTACAAATAACTCCTCACTTAGATGTCTTTTTCATAATTAGTAACTGGGGTAGTGAATTGTCCAACAGAGGCATAAAAACATTCTAAGAAAAAAAAAAGTAATAGATAAAGAACACAGAAGTAGCAGAACGAAAGAATTAATAGAACAATTGGTGAAATATTTTCTAAAAGTGAAGCAAACTAGATTTCAAACCTTAATAACGAAGGATTTTTAGATCTTGCTCTTAATTTCTCTTAATATCTAATGTCATAAAATATTGCTATATCAATAATATTAAGTTAATAATATAAATTAACAAATAAATTATATTACTTATAGTATTATATATAATACTATCTATTATATATATATCTATATAATATATATTATATATTATTATATATATATATATTAAAAATATATATATATATATATCTTAAACTATTAATCTATTATATATATATTATATATAAATATACATATATGTAATATTATTATCTTAATATATATACATAAATATATATATATTATATATATATATATAATATATAAAATATATATATATATTACTCTCTATATTAATAATATATATATATTATATCTTATATATATATAAAATTAATATATTATTATAATATAATATAATACTAATATATATATATATTATATATTAAACAACTATATATAATCTTCTATTTATTAATATATTAAATATATATATCTATATATAAATTATATATAGATTATATATAGTTAACTATATATATATTATAAATAATATATTATTATTATTGATTTTTATACAATAGAAATAAATAATACAAATATAAATATACTATGGTTACTTCATTTAGGCTTTTTAATATTTACATAATATATTTATTAATATATATTAATAATATATAATATATATTAATATATATATATAATATATATATATCTATATATAATATATTTTAATATCATATTATCATATTTATATTATCTATATATTACTATATTATATATAATATATATATATATATATAACTTATATTATATCTATTATATATATATATACTATATATATATATTATATTACATATTCATCATTTATATATATATATATTTATCTTAAATTATATATTAATATTACTATTATATACTATATATATATATATATATATATATATAATATCTATAATATATAACTATATATAACTATATATATCTATTATATCTATAATATATATATATATATATCTATATATAATATCTTATTTATTATATAATATATTAATTATATATTTATATATTAAATATATATATATCTATATTATCAATATTATATCTATATACCTCTATAATATTAATATTTATATATATTAATTAATCTATATTAATATAATATATATATAATATATATCTTATCCTATTCTATATATATGATATTAATTATATACTATTCTTATTATCTATTATAATTAATATATATCTCGAAACAAAAATAATAAATTTAAAATATATATTAATATATATATATCATCTATATATATATATCTTAATTCTATCTCTATATATATATATATATTATTATATCTCTCTTATTATAATACTTATTATAAATATACTATTATATATTATTATCTATTATTATTATTACTATATGAATATATTACTATATATATTATATTTAATTACTAATATCACGGTAGTAATAAGGTGTCTATTTTACTCGTGATCACTCAGCATAAAATATTCTTGCATTTGATATTAATTCCCATCATTATAATCGTATATACCTACGACTCTTTTAATATATATTATTTATGAATCATTACTAAACAAACAGTATATATAAAATTTAAAAATTAATAAAAGAATAATTTAACGTGAAGTCCATAATATATGACAAGCTAATGTTTCTTCTTTTAGTTTCAATAATGTTCTTAATTAATTATTCTTCATGTTTATAATTAATCAGCAATTTTTCTAAATACTAATCTAAAATAAAAAATAGAATTACAAAAATATAGATTATGAAAGTCTAAAGCAAATTAGCCTTAGTCATAAATCCTTTTTAAATCATACCGACGAAAATAAACAGAGAGAACAGGCTCCACTATACTTGAAAATTCAATTGAAGAAAATATTAAAAAATAAAGGAACTACCATTACATTATTGACACCTACTGAAAGCTTTTTTACTCTATCAGGATTTTTTGATCTCTACAATTAGTATCTTATAACATCCCCTTAATAGTGAACCATTCACACGTAGAAATTCAACATAAAATATATGGAAATCTGGTGCTCGCCAGCACAATATTACTCCTATTGCACTGAGCACACTGTGAGGCTCTAGTAATAAAATAATGTTGTTTTTATGATTTGAGAAAAGACTCTTAACAATTCATAAAAAAACATATTCCTTAAAATCTAACTAACTAACCTACCATCTTATCCTATCCCGCAACCTAACAAACTAGAGCTATACCCTAATTTATACACTAACTAAACCTATTATAATTTAAACTTAAACAATTCTAATCTAATCATATTAAACTAACACCCTAACCTCGACCTACACTTAACCTACGCATCAAACCTTACTAATCTCCTATTACGAAACTTACCCACTTACTACCTCAATTTCTCTGGGAACCATAGAGGAAGATGATTACATGTACGGAGAGACTGTAACTTACGAATGTAAAGACTTTAGCCGGGCACTCCTACTGGATGTAAATTATATAACTATTAATATATAAGTTTAGTTTTTATTTATCTCACAACATATGATATTCATTTATAAATTAAATGCATTTAATTATTTTATATATATACACGTTAATCATTAAAATATGTACTATAATATTGGTCTTGTTAGAGTAGAGACTTATATAGCTATTTCCTTCTTTTTATATATACCTTATTTTCTACAACTATGACGTATTAGCTATTTACACAACATTAATCAAGATAAAACTTTATATATATATAATCTATGACAGCATTAATATATATATATTATATATCTATATTTTGAAAGATATTATATTTATATATTTTATATTATATAGCTATTATAGATTATATATGTTATTATTAACTCTATGAATTATACTCATCTGATCTAAATTATTTGAGTAATGAAAGTTTATCTATAATATATCATTTTATTTAACACCATATATATATATTAGTGTATATTTCTTACTATTAAAATAATAATTATAATTATTTAATTATTTCCAGTTTAAAGTATGAAGTATCGAGATATTAATTAATTTATAAAACTTATAAAATGATATCTTATTATTTTAATTATTAAATAAACTATATTAAAATGATATATATCTTTTGTAAGAAAAGGACAATAATCTATTAAGATATATATATATCAAATAGTATATAGAGTAAATCTATTTGAGATCAGAAAGGTTATTATTTATAAAACTATCAGTATTTATATAATATAATGTAAATAGGTAGATGCTAATTATAAGTGAAAAAGTAACATAATATGTTATACATTATTCATCTAAATAGATATGATAGAACTTACATATCTTTACTTATATAATATATGTAATAATATATGCGAGAAAACACATAATTCATTTTAGCAGACGTTTTCGGTATATAAGCTGGTAATAGACAAAAAATTCATGGTCGAGAAAACAGAATGAACAGATCAAGTTATGAATGATCATATTGTTAACTATAAATATAACTAACTTAATATGTATATATATAAATATACTAACTTTCAAGATTTATGAATTCACTAGTTGAATATATATATATATATAATATATATATATTACAACGTATTGTAGCCTATATACTATCCGATGTTAGAGTAATATACACTATATAATATTATTATATATAATTTTATACAATAAATATATATTATTGAGAACACAACTATTATAGTATTGAGATACGTCACGATATATAAGGTATACTTATATATATATTTATATTTATATATTCTATATACTATATTTATAATAATATTATATATATAATATATAATATATATACAACTATATATATATATATATTATATATATATACGCTTTGTGTATCACTTATATTGGCCAGATCTATAAATATTAATAACTAATAATATATAATAAATTGTTTTATACTTTAGGCATTAATATTTCGTATTTTTATAATATATTTTACTCTATTCTAATATAATATAGAAATATTTGTCTGCACCCAATTATTTATATAATATATTTATATATTATATTATAATTAATAATATATTATATATTAAAATATATATATATTATAAATAAAATATATTATACTATATAAATATATTATATAAATTATATATTATAACCTATATATATATATAAATATTACTATAATATATTATATCATATATATATACTATATTAATATATATACTTATTACTTTCTAAATAATATTATATTATAATATATATAAATATATATAATTATAAT
>JABUQX010130193.1:20000-26279 GCA_015478945.1 Trachelipus rathkii
TAAAATTAATATATATATATATAGGGTGAAATATGGAGGTAGGGTGAGTGAGTATAATTTGAATTATGATTTAGGTGGGGTGAGTAGGTGATTCATGAGGGGGGTAGGTGATATATATATAGGGGGTGAGGAGGGGTAGGTCGAGGAGAGGTGGTGGAGTATTTTATATTATTATTTATATATAAAAATAAATATATATATATATATATATATATATATATATATACATTACAGACAAGTAACACTTTTGGAGCTGGGATGAGAAGGCAAAAGGCTTTAACATCTCGGAATGTTTAATTATGGTTACAATTTACAGCAGGTAAGATGCATTGTAAAATTTAATTATTAATAAATATTGATATGTATTGACCTGTTCCCAAAATTTACCCTAACTTTTCTTTACTACTATATATAATATATATATATATATATAATATTAGGGTGGAGGTGAGTATGGATAGTGAGTGAGGTAGTAGTAGTAGGTGAGGTAGGGGGATAATAATATATATAAATAATATAATAAATAAATAATACATAACAATATAATAAAATAAATAATAAAATATGGCTTTGGTGTAATTCGTGACGCAGCAGTTTTTTCAATCGATTTATTTTTCTACTCGCCCTCAACCTCCCCCCCTCTCGCATACACTTCCTCCTCCGCACCCTTTCCCAGTTGATTGTTTGGGGAGGGAGGTGTGGGTTAAAGGAGGGAAAAGTGGGGAGCGGAGAGGTGGGGGGGGTAGCTCGTGGGAGGGGTGAGGGGGGGGCCTCATCCATACCTCCCCCTCCACTCACCCCTACCCCAAAATAAAAAAAAATATAATAATATTTATAAATATAGTAGGGACATAATTATATATTATAAGAAATATATATATATATATAGAGGGGTAGTGGGGGGTAGAGGGTGAGGGGGTATAGGGGGGGGTGAGTATAGGTAGGGGAAGGGTGAGGGTAGGGAGGGTAGTGAGGGGGGTGAGGGATAGGGGTGAGGTTAGGTATAAGTATGTTACTTCTCACTTGGGTGAGCATCCCCAGCATGTTGCTCATTCACTCCTTTTAAGCCAAGATGCATATCATGAGAGAGAAATACATACCGACCTAAAGGTATGCATTCATTAGGATGATCAGAGATTTTCTGAGTGATGAAAGGTCCGAAGTAGAGTCGCGAGAGAGTTCTGTGCGTTCCGCGCGGTTGGCATGGAATTTGTTTGATTGTGAGAAAATAGAGAAATGAGGGAGGTAACATCGTAGCTTGCAGCGTAGGCACTCTGGGTTAAGTTAGGTGTTAGTGTGAGGTTGGGTTAGGTGTAGGTTAGGGGAGAGAGGTTTAAATTAGGTTAGGTTACGGTTAGGTTAGGTTAGTTTAAAAATTAGGGTTAGGTGGTGAGGGGTTGAGGAGGATATCACTGCGACATTAGTTTTAACGGCATGTATCGTAACCTGTGAGGAAAACGTTGTTGTTCTAGCGAGTATGAAACCAAGGTATTGCCTGAATAGTATTTCGAGAGCTGTGTCAGGGGATAGTATGTGGCAATAGACGTGGCGGATCTGTTAATGGCTGCAGCCATACATATTCAAATATTAGTGAGCCATTTCCTAGAAGGGTATGAGGGTCTATAGTATTTTTACTGGAGTTGGTATAAAGGTATCTTTTTTTCTTAGATAAATACAAGTTATTCCTTAACCCTCGAGTCCAATATTCATCGGGCTAGGTTGCTGAGAAATGGCTCACCTTGTATACTGGGACCAACTGAAACACAGTACAGTTACCCTTCAGTGGCATGTGTATTGCCCTTTGTCTGTTCCTTGGGAACCATATCCTATAGAATAGAAATTTCGCTAAATACTATGCCGCCCACCGGTCACACATATACAAGGACTAGGGAACCTACTTTCCGCGTGATCGATTGGTAGTGTAGGGTGCCTATGTGACTAAAACATAAGAGTGAATAAGCTCTGACCTCAACCCCATTACATAGCACATATGTGGGACCTACCCCTTCAAGTAGAGGCCCGTCGACGATCTAACCCGCCAGCATCTCTTAGCCATCCACACTAGTTCCAACGTGCAGGAATGATTGTGGCTAGAATGGGATATTCAATACTCAGGAATTCATTCCTAACTATTATTTCATTAAACGCCTTATCTATAACTACACGAATAGCAAAAGGTCATACTAGCGTCAGAGAGTCTGATGCTATGTTCACTTCTTCGCATCTGGCATACATGGGTCTTCGACTCCCAGTCACAATGAATCGTGGGAACTCGTCACCTTAAGCTCTCTACTTCCGAGTGCAGCAACGTGATATTGTGAATTGTTAACTTGCATCGAATTTTTATTGGGGAGACTAGAGACTAATGCTAGACCTTCATAATCTAATATTCTGTAATCGTATTCTCTATGCCCTCTTAGAGTTCACCACACTTTCTTTATTAAATGTAGCATCATAACAGTGACAACCGAAAAGAGTAATTGGTGCTCATTAATTATTAAGAACAACAACCTGGTGGAAGGTCGAGCATATGGTGTTATTTTTCCTACGTGGCGCGATTATTTAAAAGCAGTTTATATATAAAGATAAATATAAATAATATAAATTAGTATAATACTAATTTAACAACATTTATAAAATACCAAAAAAATATATATATATAAATAGGGAAAAACATGCTTATATAATATATATAATATATAGTATTATTATTATATTTATTATTATACTTATATATATATATATATCTTAATAATTTTATATTATATACACATTCTTATATATATATAATTATATAATTATATATATATATTATATATATCATATATATATATATATATTATATATATAATATATATATATAATATATTATGCTTATATTAATATATTATATTTTTATATATAATATTATTATATATATATACAATATATATATAATATATATATTATATATAATATATATAGTATATATATATATATTATATTTATATATTATATTATATAATATATATATATATATATATATATATATATACATATTATTATATATATATATATTATTATTTATATATATATTATATATATATTATTATATATTAATATAATATATTATTATTTTATATATATATTATTTTTCTTACCTACTCATCTCCTTCCTGTTCAGGTCTCTGCTGTTCAGTGCTATTTCCTCTATGTGTAAGAGGAATATCTTAAGTCTTATTGCTGATCTCGAAAGTTATTTCCTTTTTAGAGACTAATCGGCAATTACAATTCTTATTAATTGTTAAGCCGAGCTTATCTCAGGTCCATGTTTTTTAAATGTTGTATATTTTGCCACAATAATAATATTAAATATAAATTTTATAAATATATTCTTTTTATTGTCAATATGACAAATAATTAATATTAAAAAATTCGTAGGTATTACTGATTAATAATTACTGGATATAACCTTCAATGCAAGAAATTCCTTGCTGGTATGGCCAGCGGGAATACACATCGCTGGTAACCCGTAGAAATTAATTAATAATAATATAATATTATATTATATATATATATATATATATATATATATATATATATATATAATATATATATATATATATATATATATATATATATAGTATATTATTAATATATATATATATATATATATATTAATATATATTATATATATTATATATTATTAGATATTTATATATTATACGTATAGGATAGTAATAATATCATGAGTAAAATAGTAATAACTGCTGAATTATATATATGATATAACTAAATATTCTATCGTGAATTGACGTAGATCATGTCTTAGTATAATTAAGAATCGACCTATTGATATATCTCATGTATAATTATTATTGATATTATTATATAAAATATATCTATATATATATATTATATTTAATATAATATAATAGCTTAAAACATTAAAAATGATCATTGTAACAATAGAAATTAAAATATAGTTTATTAATCGATTAGCTGAGAGTTTAAATTGATTATCTTGAATTATAATATTAGGTATTTTTTATGAGTGATATACACATATGACTGATACCTGATATCAGGTTAATTAGAGTAGTGAGCCCTGTAGTACAACTAAGAATATATTTACATGTACCTAGTTCGTCCCTGAAGAACACTGCTCATATTGGGGCATCTACACACACACATGTACACACACATATATATATATATATTATATATGATATATATATATATATAATCTATATATTACTATATATATTATATATATATTATTATATATTAATACATTATGATAATTATATATATATATATCACTATATATATATATATATAATTAATATATATAATATATATAATATAATTATTATATATTATACTATATATTATATATAATTTAAATACTATATTATATAATATATATGTAGAATAATATATAGTTAATAATATATTATATATAATAATATATATATATTAAATTAATATATATATAGTTTGTGTAATATTTATAAATAATATATATATATTATTATATATAATATAATATATATATATATTATATATTAATTATAAATTCAATATATATATTATATTATATTATATATATATATATATATATATATTATATATATATTAATATATATATATCATACATTTAAAGTGAATTTATTAATATATATATATATTTACAAATGTGGTCATACAATTTTCTCTAAAGCCCATCATAATAAGTACAGTTATTAGTACTTAGATAAGCGGAATGTAAGTTTACATGCATGCAGCAAGGCTTGATACTATCATCGCGTGAGTCTATAATGTTACTCGACGTTAAATTATATTATTTATTATGTGAATTATATACGAAAAAGTAAGCGATCTAGTTATGTATGTAGCTACGGTTTGGTGCCAAATTTATTGATACTATGTAATCTATAAGCCATGTTAATCAGTAGAATATTGGATAGAATAAATTTACAGTGAGAGTATTTATCACGGCACTTCTCTGCTGTAGCCTTAAATACTGCTTCCTTGCGTTGTCTTAGAATTCGCTCTCTTTCTTAAATATTATTATATCTATCTGTGCATTTCACAAGTACTGAATTAATCATATTAACTTTTATGTCGTTACTATCATCGTTTTGTAACTCACGATATGTTAATTGAATAATATATAAGTACATCTAAATAGTAAACTAAGAAAAAGTTCTGATTGTGCTGAGTTGCTATTTTTCTCGTCATGATTAACACACACACAACCTGGATGCAAGTTCAGGCTTAAGAATAGAAATGGGAATATGGTATTGAGAATGTAGCTAGTAACCTTTATCTAGTACAGCATGTCCGACATATAGGTATTCTTATCAAGAGTTTTTAAAGTAGTACTAAATAAGAGATAAGTAGATAGCACGATTATACATACAGATATGCCATCAGTTGCCCCATAATTTAGTATTTCATAAGTAGTAAATCCCTTGGCCACAATATTACTAATTGAAAGTTTGGAATAATACTCGAGGACTGAAGTATTAGGATGCTGTTGTTGTGCGTACTACCTATGTCGGCATACTGTTACATCTTCTACACCAGTTTCATATAGTTATTTCAGAAAATAATTATAATGGGGCAGTAATCTATAATCTAGACTTAAGAGCTGTTTCGTAATAGATATATCATATATATATATATATATATCACTATTCTATATCATATACATATAATACATATATATATATATATATATATATATATATATATATCATGATATATATATAATATATATTAATATATATATATATTATATATATATATATAATATATATATATATATTATATAATATATGATATCAAATTGATTAGCATTATAGTAATAGTGATGATGAAGATAGCATACGTAGTAACATCGTAGATGCTAGTGCTTATCTTTTGTCATAGTGTCTTGGACAAAACATTCTGGCACAGAATTACAGTAATGTGCGGCAATATACTCAGTACTAAATGACGCCCACTACATGATAATTATAACTGATTACTATTGATCACAATAGACTATATAAGATCGTATAGTAGAAAAAAATGATAACTTTATATCTCACGTATGTAACTATATGACTTCCTTACTGTTATCGTGAAATATCTAATCATTTGCAGTATCTGATCCGTAAAAAAATTGCAAACTAATATTTATACTGAACTAGTATATACTGAAGAAGAATATCTAGTTAAATATGGCAGTATACTATCTATACTCCTTCATATTTATTAGATAGATACATGATATAGTTTCATATATATATA
>JABUQX010130194.1:0-45000 GCA_015478945.1 Trachelipus rathkii
CGTACCTTATGATATTAGGGAGGTTATACCATATAGTATAACCACGTTTAATCGGATGATTGCGAGTGTATTATTAGAACTATGGTAGCTTTATTATATTGAGGGGATATATAGCAATGGTGTAGAAATACCGTAGCAGTATTGTTATCATAAATCATATGTGATGTAATATGGTGATTAGAGTATACTTCCTCATGTAATTGTATAGTGAAATTACTATTAATATTCACTTAGGCATAAATTGTGAAGTTGAATATTTATGTAATATTAATTTATTTAGTGGAAATTTCATTTATTTTAATATTGTATTTCGAATATTGTCTTATTAATCGTTTATGGTGATTATTATATTTGATGATAAGATTAAAGTGTATAAGGGTAATTATCATATATTAATGATATAACTACTGATTAATTATGATTAGTAGTATAGGTTGATATAATACACTTATAGTAAGTTATAAGATTTATTTGATATCAATAATATTTATTAATTATGTCTCCTCCTGATGCTGTAAACCTTATAATACTATATATTAAATCAGCTATATCAGAGATATTATATATATATATATATTCAAGTATTAGTTAGTGTAGTTGTTAACACGTTGTGAGTTTAATAACTTTAGCTTGTCTAGTGTTTCTATTAATCATGAGCACTCATTCCGCCTCTTATTCTATATCCCCCATAGTTATGTATGTCGTGAGTGTCGACGAGCTCTGCCTTCCTCTTCACCAGACAATTGCAGTACAGTAGTATTATAGGTATAAGGAATAGTCTGTGAGAGAGCTAGATATCAAGACGTTAGTGAGAATATAACTTAGGAGTGTAGGATTGCAATCAGAAGAGAGACCGAGATATACGAGTAAAGCAAGACGTTATTTCGCCATCCTTACTCTTACCTCGTGCGCGCGCCTCCCTGTGTTTCTTACATCAATTTTTAAATTGTAGTGAGATGACTGTGCATCTCGTGCCTACAATTAATCTAAGGGAAAATATACCCCTAAAACTGACATTGCGGAACGGACGATCGATCTATCAGCCGCACCTAGACCATACTGAGATGATGCATGTCCATGCGTTCCCCGGTTGGTAAACCCCCAGGATGGTATGTGACTAGAGCTCAGTGATACTCTCCCATCACATCGATAACCCGAGTGATCGTCACAGATTTTACTTCTCGCTTGTTAATCCTGATGCCATCAGTGTTCAGTCGTTTCCGTCATTCACTCCCGTCGCGTTCTTCTCGATAGGTAGCGCACCAGGAACTTGTATGTTCGTGCGTCGCCGCTTCGAGGACAGCCCCACCTTTAATCTTGGATCACTCACACGTCTTTTCTAGCGCGATATATCCCTTTCATTGCTCAGTGCGATCATCAGCATGAGTTCGAGCGCCACTCTTAGTCATTCCATATCCGCTGTACACATACTCAACCTATCATCCTATTTCTCTGGTGTGCCGCAACGTATTCCGTAAGCACACCATATAACTACTATATCTCATTTCCTCTCGATGCTCTCACTGCTCGAAGATTTACTCTCTACTTATGTCTTTCACTCTTTCTTTGCTCCACTCCTACCACCGCGCCTCTATGACGCTATTGCTCTGATTCCGATGGCATGTGTTTCATGTATATCTAACTACACTAAACCCTCCTTACAGGATTTAGTCCATCTGAACCCATTGTTCTTTAGACTTTTGTATTACTGCCTTTATGTGCAGAGTCACTATTAGTAGTCCTACTACTATATGTCGATCCTACTAACCAACAGGGTAATCGAAGACAATCTTAATAAGCCTCTATTTCCATAATATTATATATGATTACTATAGCAAACTAAATATTAGCTACCTTTTTTGGGGAACTTACGAGGTTACTCGCAGAGGAATGCCGATTTACGGTTTAAGAGTGCACCGAAGTATAGGATCAATGGTCATATTACATACCCGTTATATAGCTATGAATATTATACTATTAGGTTGATAGTACTGCTCTAGTATAGTATAAACCCCGGTGTGCAATAGTAAAAAAACTTCTAGGTGTATTGATATTGGCCTATCGCATAGTTGTGTCTTAAAGCGTTTTATATGTCAGTGAGGTAATAGTAATACTTTTATGCCCGGGATTTGAGGTAGGCATAGCCGTTCGAACCATATTTTTCTATAACGGTGCCTAGGAGTTACAAGGGTCTGAGTCATACTACATATTATACTAGGTATCATTTACAGTTATGTTATTGCCTAGTGTTGTGGGTGTAACCTCTATCATGTGGTGTATTTGGTCCGACAACGCGTGCCGCCCGCAGTTGACTGCCAGATCATAAATGCTTGGTGGACAAGCCCTTAATTGATGCCGATATAATAGGTCTAACAGAACATCAGTATGAGTGCCCACTCTTCTTGCGCCACTTAGAGCCTGCAAGCAGAAGGCCTACTGTTTTTAAGGTTTCAATGGTGTCACCCCAGCGGTATGCAGGGTCTATAGGTGCCGGTCCATGGCCGGTGTCTCGTGACACTATTGTGTTGGTGTAAGCTCTTGCCTGGCATACACGTTGTATCATGTCCATCTGGCGTGTGTCAGCTATGGTGTCCCGTGTCGGGCATTTTTTGACTTATCAGGATGGGTTTGGTCTCCTGGTTCTTTTGTAATTCTGCTGGGTTATCCCACCATTGACCTGGTGGGCCGCTGCCAGCATTGTGTTAGCCACCTGCCTGGAGTGACCGGTGGCAGTGGTGCGCTACTCATTATCCTGCGTGCTTGATTTGTGTTTTTGTGTGCGCCATCATTGCGCGCTTGCGCTGCTTGTACAGCGACAAGCTTGCAGGGTTGTGTTCCAAACCGGCGGGGTTTGTGCCGACAGTGCCAACTCCCCGTGACACAATCACAGCATTAGTTCTGGTTGTGAAGTGAGCGTCAGTGTGACGTTCTGTGCAGTGTTGCGCCCGCTGCCAAGTGTTGCGTTTCAGCTAATTTCGGTGCATTGTTGCTACCGGCGACTGCGTGTGACACGATTCATCCCAGGACACAGTTGTGGCAGAGTGTTGCTCCGTCACTCCGTTGGTGCTTCGGGCAAGTGGCTTTAGTGGCCTAGGGTCTTTACCCATCCGGTCTGTTTTCAACCTGTGTTCTTCGATCTAAGTAAGTGACCCCATTGTCTGGCCTAGCGTATAGATTCTCCAAGTTCAATGTGTTCTCGCTGGAACACGTCTTAGGGGCAAATGCTAGTGTGAAAAGCAAAAAATGCACAATGAAACGTGAGACATCATTTAGAAGATTTATTGTTGTGTGGCAGGGGTAAAAGAAGGAGAATAAATGAAAAGATCGTTGAGATGGTTTGGTCATGTGGAAAAGATGTATGATAGTCGGTTTTTGAAAAGCAGATGATAGTGGGCGATGTGTGGTTGAAAACGTCGACCGGGCTGGGAGATCGAAGAAGTAGTGAATTGAGTCAGTAAGCGATATGTCTGAAGGAGGAATGTGTAGTTTGGCCAGAGGCGAAGAATTTAAAGGTGCATAATAAGAGAATGGCTGGGTTTGTGAGGGATATGTTGTGGCCACTGGGTAGAGGGATGTAACCCTACGAACTGCGATTATACGCCTATGAGTGAAGGGTCGCGTGCGAGTCCTTTGAAGCTATTAGTTTGGATTCTCTGCTTGACGATCCTTACTAATAATGGAACAGAGGTGGGGGAGGGGGGTCAGGCTGGGCTTTCTTTTGCGGACTTTTGTCATTATGTCTCTCTGTGCTTTCCTTTCTGATGGCTGTTACAATGCACCTCCACATCTTGGGGAGTAAAATGTAGATGAAGAATATATATCTACTATATATAGTATATATATATACTATATATATTATATATTATATTTATTATATATATTAATATTATATATATCGTATATATTTATATATATTTATATCTATATAATAATATAATAATAATAAATCAATAATATATGAATAATAATAATATAATAGATATTTGTGGCAATGAATATTATATGCCATAAGAGGATTAATTAGAGACTTTATGTAAGGATACTAAATCTACTTTTATATATTTTTATCATCTTTAGACATATTTGTATTCCTGTATTATTTATGCAAATACCCTAAAAGACTTAATATATATGAAAAAATTATTTAAAAAAAAAAAAATAAAACATAAAATTTTCTCATTTGTCTTTTTTTAAAAAAAAGAACTGAGTTTGTTTTTTTAATCCCAACCATATATATAAATCTATATTATATATAGTATATATAATATATTTATATATATAATTTATAGTATAATATAATATAGTATATATATATTATATATATATAATATATATATCGTATATATATTTTATATATATATTATATATAATATATAGTATATATATATACTATATAATATATATAATATATATATATATATATATATATATATATATATTTATATACTATATATATATATAATATACTGATATATATATATATATATATAAATAATATTATAAAAAGCATGTCGATTGGGTTTAAATAAAATCTGAACTAAGCGTAATGTAAAAAATAATACCGGGCGCAGCACAAAGGATGAAAGATATGGGAGGGTCTAATACATCATCCTTTGAAAGTACATATGTATCCCTTGATCAGACTTGGTGAGCCAGATAAAACTGAACTCTCTGCAAGCGTAAAAGAAGATTGAAATCAAGTGCTGCCTTGAGTTTCGGAGATCTCTACATTATAACCCCATTATATAATCCACATTATCCTTTAAAATGAAGTTCTGTTTTTTTCTTTTTTACACAAAATTCGATTTTTTTCTTTTTTTTTTTTGGTTAGATGGATAGTTACAAATTACGATATGGTAGTGGAAAAGAGAAGATGGCGTTTCAGAGATCTGTGTATCATAAAAGACGGTAAGACGTAAGTACACTCCACTAGTATATTATACTGTATTGAAAGACAAGAAGAAAAAGTGCCTAATAATGCCTTCGATTTATTGTAAGAGATAAACTTTTCAAGCTCGATTATTTTTTTTTTTCTTTTAGAGCTTGAGATGATATTCTGAGAAGTTGAGATAGCATGTGATCGACATCATTTTATCTTTCTAAGGATATTAGTTTCTAAAGTTTATCGTCCCATACAAAATCATTCTAATTGTATAGTCAAGTTTATCCGTGCTTAATACAATCTTATCGTTTTTAAAAGAATATTTAGTTCTAAAATACCAGTTTATAGGGTCTATAAGATTACAAGTTTAAACAAGTTAATCTATGCTAAAAATTCATTGATTCTGAACATGAGTTAACCGGTCCAAATAGGAGCATAAGTTCTGAACGACTGTTGTTAGAGAACCAATATAATATGAAAAGTTTGCCCTGGAAGTAATCTGGCGATCTTTCATATTAGTGTTCATATTTCATCAAGACAAAGTAGGGATGGGAGTTAGGTAAATAAACTACATTTTCTTCATCCTTGTCCTTCAATTTAAATTAATAATTTCACTTGCATCGGAATTCAAAAACCATTAGAGATCTTTTCTCTTGTCGATTAATCATCCGATATTCTAGCGGGGCGGGGATCCATCGCTTGCAAATCTATTGAGGCTGACGTGGTGTATGTGTGTGTTTGTGGTGTGACAGAATTACTTCGCACAGCAAACTTAACGACTCAGCAGCTACAGAATTTCAATACATTCTACATAAATAATATATGTGAAGTTTTCTGCATCAGTTACCGCTTCGCACCAAGCACGATATTTGCTTTTTCATGCAAAAATTATATTTTGTTTCACTACTCAATAAATCAAGTGAATAGCAATTGGAATGCATTTCCACATGTACGCACGCACAACACATTAAAATTGAGTACGAAGGGGTACTCAAACCAATATATTTAAATATATATATATACTATATTATATATATATATATTATATATTATTATAATAATTATATATTATATATACCTAATATTATAATATATATATATATATAATATATATATATATATATATATATATATTTATATACAAGTATGTGAATAAACATTTAAAAAAAATTTAATTCTAAAGTAAACACTTTCGTAGATACACAGATATCAAGATATCAGCTGTTGTGTGTGTTATTTGATGTGCTTATAGCTTTTTTAAGCAAATCTTTTTTAATCAATACTATTTGACAACGCCTAAATATGATGTTGCACTTAATTTAGAAGATGCAAAATGAGTAATTTTTTTCCATAAAAAACCATCAACATGGAAAACAAAGGTAATAGTTCCATAATAAATATATATACTAATATATAATATATACTATATATAATAATATATCTAATACTATAATAATATATATATATATATATATATATATATATAATTATTATATATATATATAATATATATATATTATATATATATATGGTACCCGCTATAGGATAGGTGTTCTCAAATACTCCCATTTATTTAAGTACCAATTTTAACTGTTTCAAATTAATGGCCTTTTCCTCCTACTGATCTGAAAAAATGTATTTAAAGTTAATTACAGTTTGTATATATATAATTAAACGTGTTAAGGAGTGTTTATGTAATATTATAATATTTGTTTATTCATGTGAAGAATTACTCACTCTTCCTATTTCTTCAGCCCGATCACTATATTCAACCTTGAATTTGGGGTTACTGCGATAAACTACAAGTAAAAAACAAATGTAAGTGATAAACTAGAAAATAAACCAAAATAAGCACGAAAAGAGAAAAATAAGCGAGTTAAAATCAGTGTTTATACAACCTTGTTCAATTAATATATATATATATATTTATATTAATATAATTATACTATATATACATATATATAATAATAATATATATTATAATATATATTATATAAATATATATATATATATATTATATATATATATATTACTTATATAATATATTATATATATATATATATATTAAATATGATATATATATACATAATATTATATATATAATATATATATAATATATATATAATATATACTCAATCAGCATCTGAATTAAATTAATATGTTAAATTATTCTCTAAGCCTACAATATTCATGCTGTATTACTTTCAAAAACAGTATATTTTTGCAATTATATTAATATAAATAATCTTAATTGTATAAAGGATCAACCCACAGAAGCACGCAACCAAAAACCACAACTGTAATTCAATATTATAAATTGTATGCCATTGATTACTACTTAAACAATGATACGCTCTATTATGGGTTAACAGCTTAGGCGTGTAACTCGTAGGAGTTGACTTCATATAATGGACTGTGACACAACAGAAATTATATGAAATAATTGATTAAAGGTGTTTCATTTTTCATACGACATATAATATATAGTATATAATAATATATAAATATTATATATAATATATATATATTAATTATATTATTATATATATATTATATATATATATATATAAATATTATAATATATATTAATCAATTTATATATATATATATATTATATATATATATATAATAGATATTATAATATTTATATAATATTATAATATTATTATATTTAATATATATATATATATATATATTATATATATTATATATTGTCAAATCTCCTCGTTTCACAACTATGAAAAACACCATGGCAACCATAATTAAGATTGTAAATATATTATAATCTAAAATATATAAATTATAATATCTATATAATATAATATATATATATATATATAATATATTATATATATATATATATATATTATATTAATTATATATTATATATTATATATTATATATAATATATTTATTATATATATATTAATTTTATTATTATATATTATTATTGATTATTTATTATTATTATTATTATTATTATATTATTATTATTATTATTATTATTATTATTATTATTATTTTATTATTATGATGAGAATAACTAAAATTTTAACTAAAAATGGTTGAATGGGTTCCCAAAATTTATAGTTGAATCAACAGATGAGTTTTAATAAAAAAAATTAGCTTCACTTTTAACAGGTCATAAGACAACTGGAACAGTCAATGACAGATAATAGAATGTCAGCATCATAGATCTTATACTGCAAGTTTAAAATATTCAGAGGTATAATAGAGAAGTTACATACATGATTGCAGAGTTATAATTGGGGGGGGGGGCAAACAGTTAAACGAAAGTTTTTTCCCAATGACTTATTTATAAAATTCTTAATTGAATATATAGAATATATTAATATATACTATATATATATATATATATACTAATATATAATATATATATATATATATATTATTAATATTACTATATAATATAAATATATATATATATATATATATATTTTATACAATTAGTTTACAGCCCCCCCGCCTTGAAGTGAAAAAATCCACTCGCATTATACTATTTAAGCATAGATACAATTAGCTTTCCAATCATGTCCTCTTCAAAAGTATTCTTTACATAACATATCGTCGGTGCGCTGTCTCTAACGTAGATGCGCAGTACTGATTGAATGATTACAATCTAGAGATTCAATGTGAACGATAGAGATATGTTGGTTAAAGAGTGAGTGTGAGAGAGGCTTTTACTTTAATAGGGATTTATATAGTGAGGTTGGTAGCATGGTAATGAAAGTAAGTATTGTATTATTTACCGTATGGTATATTTATTATACAGGTCTGAGTGTGGGGGCGTCTGTTATTATAATATAAATATATATATACTATATATTATATATATTATAAATTAATCTATATTATATATAGTATCTATATCGATACATTTATATCTACATGCATATATATGATATAAAATAAATAGTCTATGTATTAGAGCCATTAGAACTATTTTACTGTATTTGCGCTCGCTACAACATTTTTAGAATTCTTCTGCATTTTTTTGACTGCCGAGATCAATCTAAAGGTTGGCCACTTGCGGCTCGTTAAAGGATAAATCTTTGGGACATCGTGCGTGAACCCTCAGTGTAATCTGCTGTCCGCCGGTTTATCCTATGGGCGCGATACGCTCTTCTTCAAAGAATTAATATAAATTCAAATTATTAGTGCCCCCGTTCCCCCATCGTCAAAGATCTTTGTTTCCAGACTCTATCCAGTTATCGAACATCAGACTAATTCATTGTATAGACTGCTCTGAACTCTTACTGAACCATCTAGACAGCAATTGTTCAATAGCCTGCTTGTTGCTAGCACGATTCGTCTTGGATCGACCTGCTGTGAGCACAATATTATATATATACTAATATATATTATATATATAAAATTATATATATATATATATATTATATATATATATATATATATATATATATAGTATCAATTATATAAGCCTTGTTTCTATACTTCTCTGGATCCAAGGTCTGGCTGTGTGTGTCAAACATTTTGGGGTAGCCTCAGCTTCACTTGTAGAAGGGATTATCCAAAGGATATGATTTAATCTTTAGTAATTTTTTTTAAAATGGGCTTTTAATATTGATGATATTAATTTATTTAATATATCTTAATATTTTATCTCACTTATATTATATATAGGTACTGCTTGTGTTCTATTTTTGTAGCATACGGAACAAGTAAGGTCTATCCTATCTATTATATATATATTTAATATTTTATTACTATCATATTCATATATAGTATTATATATATTAATCTATAATATATTATATATAACTTATTATATATATATATATCTACCATTATTAGCATATATAATAATATATTACTATATATATATAATATATATATAATAATAATAATAAATATATATATTATATTTAATTATATTATAGTATATATATAGATTATAAGTCCCTACGAAATTAAGTGTAGATACTTATTAAATTTTGATTGCTAAAATCTTCTTATTTTATTGAAATTTTTTAATGAGATTTGATTGGCTATTCCTACTTCATCTAATACCATCTAATATTATAATAATTAATATATTAATAATTAATTTAATAAATAATAAATATAAATATAAAATTATTATAATACAATTATATACTTTATATATAAATATATAAGATTGTAATCTAAATTATATCAAAATTAATTAAAAAAATAAGACGAGATGACGAAGATTATGATATATTTCAAAATCATCAATAATATAAATTGTAATTGTTATTATTATTAAATTACAAATATAATTGAAATATATCCTAATACCATTACACTATAATCAGAAGTTTCTAGCTCTAATGCAAGTAATTTAACGCAAATAATTAATAACAATAGATTATTTCAGAATAAAATTAGAAAATTAATTATGTATGTTGAATTGCAGGGAGATGATATATCTTGTTGGTCTGCAGTAAGATTTTTGTAGGATATAAGTATTGTTTGTTCTCATGGAGTCATGCTTGTATTCATGTGGTCGAGTTTAGAACATATTGATTTAAGAGACTATTAAGGGTCTAATAATTGTATGGTTTCCAATCGTTCAAAAGGACACATAATCAGTACGCATAATATTGTCCTAGCTATCTAGAATAATGGTAGATATATTAGTGGATTTGTATAAGGTTTAAAGAAATGTTCATGATTAAACTTTCATTGTGGCTAGAAGTTCAAATATAACTGGGATATGTTTAATATGTAAATATAGTATAAGTTCTATCTACTTAGATTATATCTTTATAATATAAAAGTAATTTTAACTATTTGTTTGTGTAGTGTGAATGGAGATATTCGACTTTGAATTATCTTTGCAAGAATTGGATTTTAGGTGATATTATCGGATCAAGTAATTACTGAAAGGTCATTAGCTAATTAGTGTATGGAAACAAGGATAAGCTAATAAGATTCTGCGCTATGTGGCAATAAAATATTCGCAATATACGTTTTCAGATAGGACGTTATAATGTAGCCCGTATAGTACTAGCTATGTTAGGCATGATATGTGCATAAATTGTCATTCATCAAATTGTGACCCTTTATATTTTAAGAAAGGATCATCGATAATAATCTAGCTGAAGAGAGATAAATAGCTCAGAACAACAATATATGCATTCTTGGATTTTAGAGGGTAATGGGTTGTGAGGAGAGTGCTGAATGTAGTTTAGATATGTTTCTGCTAGATAAGGTCTTTCTTAGCAGAGACATATGATATATACAACGTCTGCAAAATCGTTTAATGTATGCTAGTAGCCGGTGAGATCAATTAAATGCTTATTATTTTGTGTACTTCATTGGACTGTTAGACAGGGACAATAGAATTAATTATGTTAGCATAAGATCATGCATTTATGTAAAGAAAACTATTCATTCATCTATTTATGGGTTGTGAGTGAGTTTTTGGGATGGTTGGCTCGAAGGAGAGCTTTGAGTGTAGCTCATTGGATTGGATACTTAGAAAGGAAGTGTGATAGGTTACCTGTCTGTTTTGTGCGTCATTACCTTAGACTATACTTTTCTCGAACTTAACAAATTGGCCGGGTTTTTTGGTAGTTCATGAAATGGTCTCTTTGTTATTAGTTATTGTTATATAACACAATCTCGCAGTGGACCTGTCTCGCACACAGGGTATAATCGATTCAAAGTTATTCCCGTGAGTTGTAGGTGTGATTAAGTATGTCTGCTTTCGCTTATAGTTTCTTTTGCTTTTGGCAGATAGTCTGACCGTATATATCTCAATATTGCGACTTATGTTTAAGGATTATGTACCAAGCCTTTATGGGTGGTGGTGTATAAGTTGTGCATTTTTGCTTGATGCATGTGTTTTGATAAATTATTTAGCTGATCTGGAGGCTCGATTAGGCATTGGCCTTTATCGGTCTACTTTATTATCGCTCATTAATCTATCTAGCGGAGTGGTAATTCTAGAGACTGGAAATAAAACATGACATTAATCTGTCATACGAATTGCTGGCGCAGTAATCAATAAAGAAATGATTTAAAAGATGTTTAAGCCTGTTGAAAATTCCAGCGTGTTGTGTAATCTGTCTCTATGCGTATGACATTCCATGTGAAGGCTTACCACAATTAAGTATAATTCTTGGTAGAGCACCAGCGAACGCTTGCAACGTGTAGTCTCCGTATGTTTAGAATTGCCATGACACGGCTACTGATTTTTTTTTCAAATGAAAAGAACCAGGAACCTATTACTTCTCGAGAAAAAAACGACATAAACTCTTAACGAAATTGCAAATATAACAATGGTTGGTTCCAGGACATCTGTTTTGATGGAAATTTGTTACGTGTAATGCACACGATGAATTTTTACCGAGATCATTGATAAAGCTTTTGGGGAGCTTGATATTGGCATTAAGAAAATTAACCTTTTTCACAAGAACAGATACTTTGTGAATACTGTAGACATCCAAAAAAGCAAATTCTGCTTAATAGGTTTATATTTTATTCAATTTACTTAAAGATGACATTTCTCACATTATGTACTACATTTGCAGTTCATATTTAGTAACTAAGAAATAGCTCTTAATTACATATTGAAATATTGATGCTTGTCTACAAATCTAATTTTCCACCATTCATATGAAAATTTTAAATATTTTGAAAGATCTAAATAGAACTGCTTTTCTATAATAAATGAAGAAATGAAAATGCCTCATGTGAGAATCAACTGATATAAATAAAATATATAAGGCAATTATACTAATTCTTTTCGTTGGATTGATTCTTTTATTCATTTTAGGCTTCGTACATACATATCTTTGGGGGTTACTGTAGAAGTTTAATTGGTGCATTCCTTGATTTATCATAGAATATAAATTTATTTACGAGTATTGCCAAATACATATTTTGAGCTGTTGACAGTGTGCACGATTTTGGAGTGGGTGAGGAGTAGCTTAGTACACTTTTACCTCACCTCTTAACGTGTTAAGACATTGTCAAATATTATGAAATATTTCGAACTCACTGAAAAATCTCGAACGATTAGCGCTTTTTCTGGAATTCAAGGAGAGAGAGAAGAGTTTATAACAGTATATATGTCCTTATACATAGAGACAGCATCACGTACTACAATATAATTAGTCGAATCAGGAAGTTATAAATTGATATGTGATGTGCTAACACAGAAAGGATAAAGTTGAAGATTTTATTTATATACACTTCAGATACTTGATATATTATTTCTATTTTGAATTGATAATGTTAGATTATTTTATTTCTTTTGTTGAAGCAATATATTATATATGCCTAACGCGAGAAACGTAATCTTCGCGTTTTATGATTTCGATAGCCTGCAAGATTTGATATCACCTTTGAAACTCTAACCTTTTTAAACTCTGTTTCATTATTATAGACTAGTTGAACACCTAATATCATAGTAGTTATAAGGTCATATTTCTGGTACTACTTATACTGCTGATTTGCTACTCTTCTCCAGGAATATACATATTTATTACTATGTTTCTCACTCAATGATCGCGTCCCGAGATTGTTCACTTATTCTCATATTAATACTTAACTATGTTGCCTTATCCTATTTATTATAAGGACACTTAAAAATTATTTAAATAATATACTACTAATCTTACACCCCGCTAGATAGACTTGAATTTAAGCGGTCTTAGCTCTCCATTGAGTTATTTTAAAGACGATCAATTGTAAGATATATAAGCTATTAGACATCCATACATGTAGTGAATAAGTCATATTGATTCTTTAGAGTCTAAAGAAAAAATCATAATGGTGAAAGATTCCTAATAATTCAGGGATATTAGCCGTAATTTTATATCCTGTATTGTTATGTAATTAACTAGTATATATAATAATTTAAGTTGTAACTTATCGTTACTCTTTAGTGAATAGTCAAACGAGTAACTAGTTAAAACGTGCATGACTCTTCTTCTGGATCGTGATAGGAGAGTAATTTAGTAATGCGCAATTCTTCTAATAAACGAGCAAAATATAAAAGAATCGTAATTCTGTAACTGATAGACAACTGGAATCTATCTAACGTCTAACGGGCAAAATATAAGTGAGGTTGTAAAGATGATACGATATTATTAAGTCAACCGAAATCCAGCGAGCCACTTGTTTTCAACTTCAGTGACATCGTGACAGAGCAGTAGAGTTTTTATCGTTGTCTCAGCTGTACTATCCCGATATAGTGGTGAATAATATATTTTGTAATAGTCTTCGAGAGTGGAGATTTATAAGATATTCTCTCCATTCGCATCATATGCGTCTTTCTTGTGTGCTCGCAGACGCAAATATCTTTTTTATACAATTAGAGTGTTACATAAGTTTCAGATTTATTTAAACACAATCTGAGAGCAGATATGAATACATAATATATATATAATAGAAGGTAAAGAAATATTGCCTTTAGTCGGATTGTAATCATCCATATTATAGTTAGCACAGTTATTGGAATGAAGAGATCAAATATTAACCGCGGGGCATATTTATACCAGCTGACTAATCTGCACTAATACAATAACCCACAAGAAAAGTTGAGATTCTAAGAAATTGTATTTAAATATAATCTCATCTATATATAGATGACTCATATATATCTAGTATTCTTAAGGCGAATATCATTATGAATAGGTATTCTTATTACTTTATATTAAATTCCATAAAAATGTTATAATGTACCTAAATGCAATGTATATATATTATTACTACTATTTCATACAAATATAAAGAGAGAGAGAGACGAGTAGTAAAATTATGATAAGCTGGACACTGGGATACGTATCCATATAGCCTTGGAAGTGAGCTTGGATTGTCTTTTAATATCTGTTCTTTATGAATACAACTCTTTTGGGGTTGGGGATTGGTATCACATGAATGTGTAAAGTCATCATACCAGTAGGTAAATTTTATGTCTACCTTCTATTAATTTGCAACAGCGGTGTGTCAATCGCGGAGAATATAGGACATAAATTTTCTTATATCCCTACATACCATAATTATATAGTTACTTTATGCTCATTTATAAGTTTACATCTTTAATAATATCTGCGTAATGTCGGGATAGGGATTATCAAAGAAAACATGATAGTATTTTTTTTATCTAATAAAAAAAAAAAAGGTTATAAATTTATTTATGTTTTTTTGTTTTTTATGATTTAATAATTTAATTATATATTTTTCATATATAATTAATATGATTATTTTTTAAGGAGTATTTTATAGAGATGACATTAAAAATACTATAATCAATATGGTTTCTTTTAAAAGATGAGGTATATATAAATATATTCATACTGAGAATTCCAGTATAATACATTCTTTTATAGATTATATTCAGTAAATTAAATTATTTAATTTACATTGAATTACTGATTTTACCCAACAAACTACACAATAAACGCTTATTTTAATATTTATATTATATTAATTATATATCATGTTTAAACACGTCTCAATACCTAAAGTCACAGAAAAGTTTCAAGTCTTTTTCTGAATTAATAGTAATAATAATTTATAACTTTTTTAGATTTGAATTATATTATAATTGCCGTTTTTGATTATTTAATTCGGAATGAATTATTATTATAAAACATCCGGAAATTATCAATTTGCCTTTCTTCATCATCTTTTTAATAAGCCTATATTTTTCAATCGGCACGACATGGTGTCAAAAATGATTGTGTATGTCTATGCATCAGGCAAGTGTTGTAAAAGAAAGTTCCGATAGAAGAATATGACCCAATAAAAAAAGTGAGACCCATTAATGAATAAAATATCATTGATTTCCAAGTTTCCATGAAGTTAGGACGCTGACATACTCTTACAATACACCCAGCATGCAAGATCTTTCCCCAACTCTTCTTTTCTTTGATTCCTAAATAAGATATTATTGATTAACATTATACAATAACTAAAGAGTATTGACTACATAATACTTCAACAGTGCAGAAAAAAAGGTAAGTCTGTGTTATGATTAAGTGAATAGATAGATTAAGCTTCCTGAGTAATCTTCCACCATACATAAAATCATCTTAAGGATAGGCTTTTTCTTTGAGGTTTCTGGCTCGACATTTTCAGTGACATTGATAAAGAAAAATACCTTTCAGGAGAACTTTCGTCAACCTATGCCATTGGAGCTAATTATAACACTCTCATCCGCCAGGAAGGTGAAGTTGTCATCATCGCCATCAACTCGGCAATCTTTAATTGGCTGGTAAACGTGTTTGCCTAAGTGTTGAGATTACTTGGAGATCATGTCCACTGCAAGATTGGATGTATTGTATGTCTTCTTTTTTCTTCTCATTTTTCCTCAACCAAATTTGCTTCACCGTTTACTGAAGTTAATAAATCTGGTTTGTTAGCAGCACCGAATGCCAAAAATGTTTTCTGCGGTAAACTTGAAGAAATAAAAAAAAGTATTTTTTTTTCAGTTAAAATATATATTGGAATATAGCTTATAAAGAAAGTTGTATTGATATGTATAATTTTAAAATATCAATATTGTGGGTATTTAATATATAGGAATATTCATCAATAGAAAATCGAACTGATATCAAATTAAAAGATTTGAATTCAAGAATTGAACCTCTTTATATACATAGGAAGTATTCAATTTAAATACACCTAGTCGATATTATAGATATCCAGTTTACTAAAATACAGGAATGACTTTTTACTAATACCTTCTAGTAATAAGTCTCTTTATATATTAAATATCGAATAGGGATCTTATTAAAAACAATAAAGATAAGATGGATGAATATTTTAGAATAAAAGATCATAACTCTGGAATCATGGATTGGATTAGTGCAGGAAAAGAAGTTATAATTATAATAATTATATATTTAACAATACAACGGAATCATGTATTTGTTTTCAAGAGCTGAATAGTAACTGGATATATAATTAATAAAATATGGATTATTAGATATATATTACTACAATATCCTGGACAGCTATTATATACAACTCATTATGAAAGGACTTTTATAACTACATAAATTCCTACTTAAATTATTTTAGAAGGTTAGGAATTAATTATTTAATGTGTATTTATTTGAATATAATTATGCTTGAGGAAGCTACAAAAATTTAATTAATTTTCACTGTAATATGAGGGAGAGACTCAACAATACTTTTTTATAAGATAATCATCCGTAGGCTATTTTAGTGTAAATACTACTGATATTATTATATATATATACGTTATGATCATTAATTTTTGAATTTTTTGTCAGAAAATAATTTATTAGAATATAAAAAGTCAATTTAATATAGTATATATAAAAACATATCAGCTTACATTAAGGAAGAAAGTAAATGATGGACAATGATGCTAAATAAAATCGTCAGATAATAATATTAACAGATGTGAGATGGTAACTTAGTGGTGCTGATGTAGAGTAGACGATAAATTGGGCCTGAATGGAAAACATTAATTTTATCGAGCATTCGTGTTGGGAATCCCATCAACGTAACTCATACTTACTAAGTATGAATTAATTCTAATAAAACTGTATATAAGTATTATTAAATAAAGTTATCTATTAAATTTTAAATGTTTTATTGATAATAAGATTACAGTGTGAATATTATTAAGAAGTTAAAATCAAAGGACATAACAACAATTCGATTGGAGATTAAATGTTACATAGCCGGATTCTATTAATATATATGAAGAAACTCGTTTATAGTGATTTTTAGGTTTTACTTCAATAACAAATGGTGATAATTATATACAAATTAATGAAACCTTAGTTCTATATATAAATTTTAATTCAATTATTAGTATAATTAAAAGTGGATTCAGTTGTTCAGCTAAATTAGTAATAATGAGCTTTCATACCTATGATTTCATTCCTTCAATAGTTACTTTTTCTATCTGAAATTAAGTGGATAATATATTCTTTCTTCATGAATTCTGTCATGAATTAATATTTATATAATCATTTAAAACTTAATATAATTAGAAAATTGTTCTATAAATTAGTTTATGAATTAGAAATTAATATAATTATACTAAATAAATTTTGTATCCATTGCTAGTATTTGATGTAAAAATTTTAATAAATAGTCTTCTGAAATTGAATTCTAATATTTGAGATTTGATTTCTGAATTCATGAAGAAGCAACTTTATAATAAAAATACAAAAGGAAGCTACAACTTTTAAAAATAAGAGGAAAATTATTCATTTTAGCATGAGAACAACAACAATCTGAATGGAATATAAAAATGTAAATAATGCGTTTTTATTATTTTTTTTTACTCTTTTTAAATTAATACAGAAGATATCATTATTGTATATATTTGTAGAATAAAATATAAAAAAATACTATGAAAATGTTCAAATATGAGTTATGACAAATTAGGAAATGAGTAGTTATATGTACTTAGATGGTATATACATGTTCAGTAAATGTTGGAAGAGTAAATACTCATTTTATACTTATCTAATAAAATTAATATAAAAATTTCAAAATATAATCTAATTAAATTTTATAAGAAAATAAATTATATTATTTAATATGTGATGTAGAAGTTGTATTCACTAATTATCTTATTGGTAATTGATTATTCTTACACTATCTTTTAAATAATAGAAAATATAGATAGAGGTGGGAAGCAGTAACTGTTCCACCTTCTTTTTAAATAATAGTATAACGCTGAGGATAATAAGAATGCGCAGTACGCATCCACCATTTTCATTAATTAATTTATGATAATTTTTAATATATATAATTTAGATATTGAATTATTAATAAAAAAACTATATATATAATATAGTATTTGCAAAATATATAAATATAAGTTTCTCTTCTGCTTAAATAATAAAAAAGGCTAATACATTACCGAAATGAAAGTTATTATCTTAATACATATATAACCGTAAATCAGGTATATAAAGAAAGTTTAAAATCAAACGCAGTTAAAATAAAAATCTTATATCCTTAATAAATTTATAGAATCAATCCAAAGGATAAAGGAAATATATCTCTATTCTTTTATATACCATTTGTATTTTCTTGCATTAAATTTTTAAAATAAGGTTATATAATCCATTTATAAATTGTTTATTAGGAATAACATCGGACAAGTTTAACAATCTTGTCAATAACATCAGGAGTGAATTTTTAATAACACTTCCTACATTATTTTATGACAGTACTGTCAAGTGCAATCGGATGCTTTCTCATATAGTGGCTGGTTGGATAAGTAGCGAGTCCTCTATAGAGTTACGACTAAGTATTTTATCTCTCGACTCACTATTAGAATTTTTTCAATAAAACGGAGAATATATTTCTAACGATTCCGGATCTCTGGAATATATAACTTCAAATGTGTTCAGAATTATGGAAAAGGTCTGTTTTTAATGTAAACCAGATTTCAATATCGACCCTCGGTTTTACAAAACTGGTCGAGGGCTTTAGATCAACGACTTTCTGTCAACTACTAAGTATGTCATACTTTTAATTAAGACAATTTATTAATCCAAGGGAAGTTTAAGAACCAAATTATTAATATTAATTATTAAAATTCAAAACAAAAGTTGAATTATTAACCGAATGAAATATTTTGAAGGTTCCATTCGAATATTTCTAAAATAAAATTGTAAATTAATTTAGATATTAATCAACAATATAAATTCCAGAATGTGTGAAGGAAATTATATATGAGAAATGATGCTTCTCTACTCCAATAAATATAATTTAAATATAAGAGAAATTATGATTATTTTTATTAATAATAATTTGAGATTTCAATAAAAGGGTTTCAGGAACTCATTGGAGACCTGTTGGTTTACAAAAAATTGTAAAAACCTTGAGGTAACGAGTGAGTGGTACTCAATACACAGACCAATAAATAGAAAAAATTATAAATATATCTATAATGCGATTATTAGTGTTCGTGATCTATTACCCGTATCAAATACAAATACCTGGAATGAAAGTTTTATTTGCGGTTTATTTGTGTTTGGTTTGATATCTATTTTTCTTTTTCAGGATCAGATAAAAAAGAGAAGAAAAAATTCCACTCAATTCTACAAGAACTTCTTTTCTCTACAATAAATGATGTTAACAACTTTGGTAGATGGACCTGTAACAGAAAAATGGGACGGCACCAGGATGCGGCAGAGGGGTCACAGAAAGCGTTCAGTGAACCTACCAAGAGTACTCCTCATGACATTCAGATCGAATCTGGATTTAAATATTTATGATGAGGAAGGTTATTTTTGATATCGAAAATAAAAGGCTGGAAAATGCGGCTAATCCTCGAGAAGGAAACGATGTTACTACTACAAAATTTTATACAGATAATTTAGGAAAAGAAACAAGAAGAGAGTTAGAGTTGTATAAGAAATGATATAGAATACAGAGCGGGATAATATGAATGCATCCATATGCAATATTATAGTGAAATCTACAATCTGAGGGTGATATATTGGATATGTGGAGTTGGCTCTCAAAATGTTTCCCTGATCGTACGCGCTGAACTTCCGAACTCTGGCTACCGCGTGACGAGTGGAGTATGACCTGACTCCAACTCCGAGCTAACGACCTAATACACAGGCAGCTATACCACTACCACGAGATACTGAAAGCCACTCCTGAACACGAGCTCCCAATCCTCTTCAAAATTCCGACCCCGAACTCCCACCTCTTGAAAATTAACCGACTCCGACTGTCCACCTCTGGAAAATTATAATAAATATTCCGTATATAAACTATATATATAGTATATATATATATATATATATTTATATATATAATTATATATATTATATTATATATATATAACGGGATATAAATAAATATTAAAATTAACTTATATATAAGAAATTTATTATAATAATAAATATACGTAATATTATATATTATTATATATTATATAATATGTATATTATATATATATTATTATATATATATATATATAATATATATATTATATAATATATCTTACCATACATTACAAGATAATTCATTGTAAACCGATATAATATACTCAATGCTATATTAGTATATATGATATATATATATACAAATTATGGGTTCTAGAGTTGTAGTTATAACCTATAGTGTTAAATGTTATTAGTAGTAGAGACTATGGCTTACTGGAATATAAGAAGGTTATATATAAACTAGGATCTAAAGTACAATGTGTTCAGATGGACATTCTAGGGCGTGTTTAGGTGTGAGAAGAATTGATAAAATGAGGCATAAAACGTATTAGAGAGTGTGTGTGGGTGTGAATGAAAGGGGTAGATGAGAGAATCAATACAATGAAATACGTTTTGATGATAATGGTTTTGGTCCATGTGGAAAGGAATGGTGAATATGATAGTTGTAGTTGGTATTATACGTACCGTGAATGTTATTAATAGTGGGTGAGTATGACTTGGATATTCCGAGACTTTGAGGGATGACCGAAGGAAAAGTGGATTTGAAATGATTAAATGCTCAAAAGGGTAATTTTTCTGGAGGAAGATGAAAATTCTGAGAGACGACAGGTATTACCCTGAAAGAAGGAGTTTACATAATAGGAAGTAGAATGCCGGTTGGTTTTAGTGATAGAGGTATGGTTGTGAGCCCACCTAGGTTAGGGATAGAACGCTTAACATTGGCGAGATGTCACATAGTGCAGGGTCGTCCGTGAATAGCTTCTAGGGTGGGATTTTACTTAACTATGCGACGAGTTATCTCAACTAAAAAGGTATTATATAAAGGTATGGGTGCGTTTAAAGACTGAGATTTCATTCGACTTTTCACATTCATAGTATTCTTAAGAGCTACTTTTCTGTTTCCAGTGGCAATGCTACGTACATCTTAGGGAAGATGAAATGATCAAGGATGGAGGTAAGATGATGATATATATATTAATATATATATATATATATATATATATATATCTTAATATATTATATATATATATATATATATTATATATCTAATTATATATAGTTATATATTAATTATTAATATAATATATATCATATATATATACTTATTAAACTCATCCGGTGACAGAGCCATATTCCAGGGAGGGGCGTGTTGCATGAGACCAAAATTTCATCGCTAGCTGCAAATTCGCAGATATGAGCACATAACGCAGGCTTTAAAGTGAGGTGAGATTTAATACAATTTCAGACAGGAAACCAGTAAGAATGGATATAAGAGTAAATCTAACAGAACAGAGGTGTGCAAGGTAAAGAAGGATGACACAGCAGCAAACTATAGTCTGGAGTTATCACATAGAAATATCTAAACAAAACTCGTTAGAGTCAGACATATATAACAGCACTCATATATACGCTTATGCTACGGTGAGGCGTGTAAAGTTGTGATACGTGATAAGTGGATAAGTTCTCGAGCACTCTGCCATTAGCTTCAGTAGCTCTTAGAGAAACGAGAATAAATAGTAACCAGCATCGCGCCGCAAAGGTAGAGGGTCAAGTGAAGTTGAGTGAGAACTGGAAAGTATTAAAAACATTTTATAAGCTTTTTGGCCTTTGACTTGATCTGTCCATAACGCCGGTGATGAAACCCTAAGAGCCCCTACAAGATATTGAGATAAAGTAACTATACATATCAATAGGGCCGGATAGAGACCCTTGTAATAGCTGGAGTAACTGAGTAAGAAGGATAAAAAAAGTACTCCTATAGTGCTATAATAAAGATCTCCCAGTTTCTTTAGAGGTCCGAAACTAAGCAAACGTTGTGTAAATGTGAGGTTTACAATAGACAATTTTTTAGTTTATGTTAAGGTTGATAGGATGTTTATTATTGTCAAACAGGTGGGACAGAAGAACAGTCGGAAAAGATATAGGAAAGTTAGAAGAAGGTGTTTTTAGAGAAGGAGATTTTATTAAGTGAATTTGGGTGTTTTTAAAGAATTTGAATTCACAGGTGAGACGACCTAGCCCAATCGGAATTTATTAATATCAGATTCAGCGACGAATAGAATGGAAATAAGTATTAAAGATACGAAGGTTCGAATTCTAGCATTAAAAATGAAGGATGCAGAATTTGAATATGCATTTGAAATAGTGCGATCTATTCATCGAACATTATATGTATTTGCTTGTAGTAATCTATACATGTTGGAGATGAAGATAGATATCACTATGTTAAAGTCAGAATTAAAGTGGAGATTAAGACTGAACTCTGTAGAACACACTATTTTAGACTAATGAAAAATAAGAGAGTCGCTCCTCAATGCAACGCTGGTCTATATTGAGCTGAACTTAAAAAGAATAAGTGCTAGACATAAAATAATGCACAAAGGGAAGATGGATAAACCCTCAAAGTTAAAGGTAAGGAGCTTGGTGAAGAGTGACGTCTATGTACATATACCCTGGTCAAATATATAGCTTGGTATGACAAGCGCTCACCATAATATATATATATATTATCATATTATATAATATATAATTAATTAATATATATATATATAATAATAAATATATTTAAATATTAATATAAAATAATATATATATATAATAATATATTATATATATATATATAATAATATATTAAATAGGGTGTATTAATATAAGGTAATAGTACTTAATTATTGGCAAACATATACAATATTTTTTTTTAATGTTATTTAAATATATTAATAGAAATTATAAAATGGGCATTAATATATATATACTAATTTTAAAATTTTATAAATTTATAAATAGTTTCTAAATTAATAAATCAGGACAACATTGTTTGCCATCATCTCAACTTGTCCTAGAGTACATGTCAAGAAAAGCAAAATACATTAAATACTAAATATTAAAAAATATAATAATAGCTTAAATTATAATATAATTATATATATAATAATATATTAATTGAAGTATTTAATATATTCATTATTAGTAATAAATAATTCTATCTCTAGCTTATATCATATACTACTTTATACTGCATCTATTTTAATAATATAGGATAAATAAAATGATTAAAATAAATTCCTCTATTGCTACGGACGTGAAGAATTTAGCATAAAAGAAAGCTTCTCCGTCATAACAGAAAAAATTATTTTTTATTCTATTATTTTAATGTGTTTTATATATATATTATATATAAGGGAGTACTGAGTATATATAAGTCATAATAGTCTGGTTATATATATAACCTATATTAAATACGATAAAATATTATTATTATATAACTATTATATATTATATTATATTCGTATTTACTATAATTCTTACTATTATTATACCCTAAATATTATGATAAAAATTAGTGACTAGTATAATATTAGCTTCAATAAAAGGCAGGGTTCCCAATAATTGCTGTCTGTTGGTCCGGGCTGAAGCACAAATTTTCTCCACCCTAGACGTGTGTGAGACGCGTGGGCAAGTGGATATTCCTTTATTTTCAGCCAATTTTTTTGGATTGAAACAGTGAAGTCAAATCCTGGTGCTGTTTTTCCTGAACCTCTTATAATGGTCGATATAATCTCTCGAATCTTGTTTTCTGTGTCTTGTTATACTTCTTTGAAGATTTTTCCATTTTTCCAACCTTTGGTTTTTGACCATTTGTTTTTCCAACTTTTACTATTGTTTTTTTGCTGATAAGAATTGCTTCACACCTGTTGTAATAATTATACCTTGATAGAATTATGTTTCCATATAAGTATAATAATGCCACGAAATGATGAATAAATCGTCCTTTTCTATAAATAAATAAACACTCTACCTCTAACTTATTTAAGTGGTTCCTTCAGTCCTCTTCCCCCTCATAAGGCTTTCTTACCTGCATGCAAGGTAATATAATTCTTGGTTAGCACCTCATATTACTACTTTCTCCAGCATACCTAGAAGCTCTTAATCTTAATAAATAAGATTGACAGATGCGAGCGTCAAATACTCTATGATCAACTTGAAACTAAATATCTGCTTTATATTCGTAGGCATAACCTCCCTTAGATTTCTTTGTTGGTTTTGTAAACTCTGTGACAATGATTGTTATTATCTTAAGTCTCATTAGGTTTATTCTGCACAATAATCCAAAGCACATGATTAAGCTTACTTTTAGATTGTGTCTGCATATAAATCACATCTAAAATATATATATTTATTGGTCTCTAGAACTCAAGCAATCCCAATATTTCATAATCAACATGTGTAGTATATATAAATTAACTTCAATTTTATGTGATTATACTAAAATGAGAAGTGGTCTTGCACCTCTTCTTACTAATTTAACTTATTTCCACCACTCTTTATCTGTCTGACCTCTAATAGATGAGGTTTTTCTAAGTGAATCATTGCTTTGAATATTTATTATATCCAAATATTTTTTATACTTAACTGTAAAGGTAGTCTAATCTTTTGGTTATAAAATCTTGACATAACATTATATAAAACTTAACAAATTAAGACCTCGGATCTCAATATATAATATGAAATATATGCATCTTATTCTCATAAGTCAACATAAATATATATGATAGTAATCATGATATTATAAATTTTAATTTACTATATTTACTCTTTATTGTTAACTTAAGTGTTATTCGCAAGTTATATAAAATTTTCATAAATATTGTCTATATTATATTCATATATATATATATATGTAAATTAATATATATATTAATATATATATATATATAATATATATATAATCATATATTATTTATATATTATATATATATATATATTATATATAATATATTTTATTATAATTATATATATTATAATATATATTATATTATATAATAATTAATATATTAATATATATATATAATATTAATAAATTATATATATATATTATATATACAATATATATTATTATATTATATATATATATATATATATATATAATAATTATATATATAATAATATATATATAATATAATTATATATTATATTTAATATATATATTAATAATATATAAGAACTTAGATACTGTGCACATTAATATATACAATAGTATAGTATTCTTCCAGGTACGTAATATCTATATATATACTACACAGTATATATATATATAATATATATTTATATAATATATATATACTAATTAATATTATTATAGTATTAATAATATTATTATATATTTTATAATATTATATTATATATTATAATATATATATATATTATATATATATATATATATATATAATTATATTATTAATTATATATTAATATACTAAATTTATAATTAATATATTATATTATAATATATATTATATATAATTATATATTAATATATATTAGTATAATATATATATATATATAATTAATATATATATATATAATATTATATATATGGTAGTAAGTTAAATTGTAATTTCACTATTATGAATAATACATTAATTATATAATATTATAATTTATTGTATATAAGTCATATGAGATTTGCCTATCATTATACCCGTTTCCAAACCTATAGTAGTTATATATGAATAAATATTTGCTTATAATTATATATATTATTTTGTCTAGTATGAAATGAATAATTATTAGATAATTTGTTAACTTATATCTGAGATTGTAGATTTTTAACTATAAGAGTAATCTGGTTGCTGCTCAAAATTAATTCTAAGATTGACTTTTAGATACTATATAGTTAATAATATTATTTAGCATTTAACTATTTACAAATTCAATTCTTTCTTTCCCTAAGAATTGATAACTTCAGATAAAAGTAAGCGTTACTTATATATAATGTCAAAGTAAGTGAAGCTATGTTATATTTTTAATTATGTATTGGGTACGCTTACCGACTGTGAAAGATATACAAGCTTAATACTTACTTTCAAGTTAAAGTCATGACTATATAGCACGATTTAACATCAGCAGGTTCAATATGTGCTCTCTTTTTCCTCCCTTTGTGCTGAGAAAGCAGTTATCATGGAGAAGTTTCCGATATATATGAAAGGTGTGTGCTATTTAATAATTTAGTGTAGTATTAAAAATAATATAATAATAAAATAATAATAGTATTTTTATATATTCCAAATCTCACTAAATCGAGATGTGTGACCATTGAACTCTTTAATTATTATCAACTTAAGGAAGAAGTTAATCGCACCGGAGATGCTATAGTCTGGGATACTTATATAATAAGAGGATGTAGAAAGTACTTATGAATGCCTTTTACTTAGCCAGATAAAATATACACTAATTAGAGTAGAATAAGCTCAGTGATGTAGATGCGGTTATCAGATTGGTTACAAGCATACAATAACATCATGATATGATTTCTGTTATAGAATTAGCTAAGATATCTTTTTCTAAAGTACTGAATTCAAGAATCATTATGTAAAAAAAGAGTAACACTCGATAGATTAACTGTCTGTTCTAGAATAAGTAAACAATAAATGTTTACATTGTGCACGAAATTTACGATACAGCTTGTCCGGATGATAGTATAAGATCTATATGAAAGTGTATTTTATTACAGGATTAGAAATTTGTGATAGTTTCACATAATGTGTGTTTTTTTTCGGTGTTAGGATATATATTGATATTTAGAGATAATGAGGTAATATTCTTGTGATATGTTGTCAGATTATCAGCATAACATATAAATATTTCGAGAGACACCAGTTATTTGATAATTTAAGCGCAATATGCTCGTTGTCACATGAAACATAAAAACAATCATATGACGGGTAATTACTCAATTTATAACCAAGCAATATTGAATAGCTTCACTCATTCATCAAAGTCTTTCAGTTATCGTTTACGAGCCCAAATTATAACATTGAGCATGATAGAGACACGAGAACAGTCGCAAGCATATATATATAAGGACAGATCATACAAGTTACGAGCAAACTCTAGGGTGTCTTGTTAATGATACGATGGTACATATCAATTGTTAAGTAGAGAGATATTGAGTAGTATTTTTTTTTTATGAAAGAGTTGAATTTACAAGGGTTGAAGATAGCGCTCAACCGCTCCTCACATGTCCTCGCAATTTTTAGATCATGACATCGTGGTGAAATAATCGGAAAGATTAAGATACTAGATGTATCTAATATTCTTGAGTAGAATGGAAAGGGTAGTAAGTGAATTGAAATGCATTTGAAGAGTGAAGGGTCGAGTCATCGACATTATGAGTGGTGATAGTAAGTTTTGTGCAGAAATCGAGAAAGAATCATTAAATAGTGAAAAAGTATGAAAATAAAAAGTAGAGAAAAGAGTATAAGAACCCGATTCTGAGGAACACTCTAAAACTAAAATATAGAAAAGAAAGATATGGATTCCAATCAGACAAGCAGCTTATTTTGAATGGTCTGCGATCCTTAAGAAGAAGGCTAGACACTCAAGATAGACCCGCATAAGGAGAAGGAGGAATACCCATATAGTAGAGGGATGCTTGTGAGGAGATGTCAGTGGACGCGTGCCGCATTATAATATATATCTACGGTCAAATGCTTTGGACTATATGAAATATAGCTGACCATAATAATATATATAATTAATATATTAATAATATTAATCTTAATTATATATATTAATATATATATATTATATATATTATATATATATATTATATTATAATAAATTAATATATATAATTATATAATAATAATATATATAATATTTATATATATATATATAGTTATAATATATTAATAATATATTATATATAATATTAATATTAATATAAATATTTATATTATTATTATAATTATATATTATTATATATATATAATACTATATATATATATATATATATATATTGAAAGTATATATCCATATATATATATTTAATATATATAATATATATATAATATTATAATATATTATATATTAATATCTATATATATATTTTATATATATATATTATTATATATTAAATTTATATAATATTAATATATAATAGTATCTATAATATATATACATATATATATTTATATTATATATTATTATTATATAATAATATATATATAATATATATATATAATATATATATATATATTATATTAATATATTATATTATATTATTCATATATATATATAATATATATATATATATTAATTAATAATATATATAATATATATATATATATATATAGTATATATATATAATAATTGATCCATTATATTTATTAGTAGCCTAAGTTTTAAGTAGTTTTAATATATATATTATATGATATGATTTTATAAATAACTTTACCGCGCATGCTGAAACATTTTCGGTCGCGGTGTATTGCCGCAAAAAAAAATTTTAAGTGTATATTTATTAGGTAATTTTAAAGGTTTATATATATATATATATATTAATATATAATATATTAATATATATATATATATATATATTATATTATATATATATATTTTATTTTATATATATATATTAATATAATAAATAATATATTTATAGCTTCAATATAAAAAGATACCAATAGTTGTCCCAATAATTTGCTTCGGGTGACCAATAACTTTATTTAACTCATATATTAAGGTACGTTTCTAGCAGAAATTGGAAAAGTTCACAATATACTCACTAGGAAAAAAACAAAGCATAATGTGCTTTTTTCTGACCCTCTAAACGTCGTTTTCGAATATGTGTTATCTGATGTCCTGTAAGTCTCAATTATATCTTTAAGAATTTTTCACATTTTTTTCACAAATAACTTTGTGTTATTTGACATTGTTCTTTTCATACTTTATACTTTTTTTTCGAGATAACATGTACTTCAAACTTGAAATATACTCATAGATAGGTCCATATAGCTACAAAAATGCAACGAAATGAGAATGCCTTTCTATAAGAAAAACATACTCATACTTCTTCATGATTCCAGTATTGGCTTAATACAAAATTATCTTGCAGAAAGAGATTGCACAATGTTAATTAGCAATAATGAGTGGTTGATGAGTATAAAAGCTTTTGACTGACATTTCAAAGTCATTGTTCTTAGAATCAAAAGGGTGTTCTCTTGTTTATCTAAATAAAAATATTAAAATATTGCCCATATACGTTGTTGCTTCTCTATAGCAGCTCACTGCATAGACACTTGAAGATATAAGCTATTAATAAATTTGAAGTAAACGGCTACATTATAACTTTGTTAGTTTGTAAACCATATTGCGATTTAATTATCTTAACATCTCACATTAGCTTTATTCCCTGTTTCAAACACTGGATAGCTTACTTTCAGATTGTCTGCTTATAGTTGTGCACTTAATGGTATCTAATACCTTCTCTCTTGTTATTGTGAGAGATATACAGCATTCCTATCTCATTCATATTCGTAAGTTTAATATTATATATTTGCGTTACCTACAGCTGCACGAACCTTTACGTTCTTACTATTTACATGATTTTTACAATTATTATATCCAATATCATTCTGTCGACACTATATATTAATTAAATTTTAATTCATAAAGTATATCAAATATTGATAATATTTATATATATATAGATTATTTCTTACTAAGGTGCTACTGATTAGTGATTATTCACTTCTTGCAAATAACTTATATGTAAAATACTCTTACAGTTTAGCACACTCTTTTGATTCTCAATATATTATAATATTATTATTTAATATTTTCTATAATATTTAATAATATATAATTATAATATATAATTATTCATTTAATTATTAATTATTTAAGATTAATAATAATTTAATATATATATATAATTATAAATAAGTGTAAATAATATTATTTTATTTGAAGGATAATTATGAATTATAATAATAGGAGAATTCATAAGATATATAGATAATAAATTACTATATAATATAAATTAATATAAAATAAAAAAAATAACTCAGCAATTTGATATGCTAAAAATAATAATATTTATACATATTTATCATGCCTTTGTTTGAAAGGAAAGAAATAAGGACAAGCAATAAGTATAAATTAACGATAGCAATAAATATATAAACAACAAGAATCATGATGACTTCTAACCTCTATTAGGAGTTCAGATGTAAACCACTATGGCGAATGTGTTAACAATACGAAGTGGTCTTTACACTAAAAAGTTTATCTATTATATCCATTGTTCATTAAGCGTAACTTATAGGAAAGTCATATTTATAATAATTCTAATAGTGTTTTCAAAGTGACATCAATATTCTGTGCTTTTAATTTTATGTTTTTCAATCCTAACAAGATGATGACCCTTCCACTTATTTACTCCAACATAGGAAGAGTTTAGATCGCAACTCGGAGCTATAGTAAGTCATAGGGCTATAATATTTATGGTAGGATGGTTAGAACAGTACTTGAATGCTTTTCTTATTCCGAAAATTCATAAATTGAGAAGCTCAGTGTGAGTTTAGCGCGTTATGTGAGTGGATCAGTACATACCTACAATTCGATCTGCAATAGTGTCTGTTTTATTGATTAGCTGAACTCTTTTTTCTAAAGTCGTTTACTATATAAGTACATTATATAATTACTTTTATTGAGTAATAAGATAAGTGATAACACTGTCCTGTTCATAGATAAGGTATACATAATTTCTTGTGTATACATATATATATAACATAAGCTGTCCGATAAATAAACTCAATTATTTACTATAGTATATTATATTTCAACTTGGATTGTGAGATATCATATATGTGTCTTTTTTCGGTGATCAGAGGAGATAATTATTATTTTGCGTGCGCTTTCAGCAACTTTGCCATTTGGTTTTAAGTGGATCTGATTACTCAATAAAAAATCACTCACCAATGAAATTCCTTATATATACCAAAATTGGTGCTACCATTTCTAAATGATCTTATTCAAGTTATAAATGTTGCCTAAAAATTTCACCAGAATAAGAGACGAGAGATACAGACCCAAAGATTTAATGAAGTTAGAAGGTGTTTTTGAGTAAGGTACACATTTATTGTAGTAAAGTTGAGTTTTTTATAGAATTTATGATTTTCACACAATATGTGATGATAGACGATATACTACTCACAATCGGTAATTCTAATATCCAGATCATCGATGAAATAGAATGGAAATGTTATATTTAAAAGTAATAGAGTATTATATAAACTACATTCTAAGATAAGTAAAAGAAAGGAGCTAACATATATGAAATATGAGTTGTAAGATGAGTTGAGAAGGGTCTAGTCATCTAGACTATATATTGAGTGTGATAAGTTTAGAATGTTGGCAGTATGAGATAGATCATTAAATGCATAAAGTATATAGATATAAAGTAAGGAGATTAATAATATATAAGACTCTGATAGAATAACTCACACTATTAGTGACAGAAAAAGAGAAGTCGCTCCATCAACCTAGAGCTGACCTAATATTGAGTGATCTATAATAATAAGATAGATATTAGACTCACTCATTAAGTAAGCAAAGGGAGGAGAAAACCCTCAAATTAGTTAAATGATGTCTTCATCTATTGAAGGTGATGTAACGCGTGTCATAGAAAATATTAACCTTTGCACAATAAGCTATTCATCTATTGAAGGTGATGCAACCGCCCCATAATAATATATATATATATATATTATTATAATATAAAAAAATACTTTTAATTAAGGAAATTAGTAAAAACATATATATTATATATATATTATATTATATATATATAATATATATAAATATATATATATATAATAATATATAAATGATTGTAGGTCAATAAAAAAAAAATTCGGTTTTTATGATTATAAGGTTATATATATATATTTAATTATTATCTATATATATATATTATATATATATTATATATAAATATTAATATATATATATTAATAATATATATTTATTAATATTATTATATATATATATATATATATAAAACTAATTCTCCAACTGTAAAAAGGCATATATACTCTTCTTGGCTTTCACCTCACTATTATTTCCTATCTAACTTACAAATACTTATGGACGATTCTGTGAATAATAAACTCACTCACTCCTCTCACTACTCTTCTATCCTATAATACTTCATTCAGGTTTTCCCTATATAGTCATTTATATTGTGGCCTGTGATTACATATATATTATTGACCGAGTGTGCTATTAGTGGAACTTTTACTACTGTAGATATTAATGAACGTTAATAGTTAAAAGGCGGTATGGACCTCCAGATTATGAGCATTATCCTCCCCTGTATAGTTTTTTTGAGGAATGATGTCTATACGTGCTGACTTACCTACCGTCAGACCTCGTTCAAGTATATATATATATTATATATTTATATTTCTAATATATATTATATATATACTTTTTTATCTATTGATCTACAATACTAGCACTTTCCCTCAGTGCTGGAAGCACGCACATGTATTCCAACTTTTGTTTACTGAAAAAAATGAGAAGCCGCTCCTGATTATCTTTCTACTATCTGAAACCACTATATATTAAGCTCTAATCACTTGTATTAATACTTATCTAATAGTATTATTTGAATATACATTTCTATAACTTATCTTGCATTAATATTTATTTAGATAATCCTATATCTGGAATCTCATACAATTAGCTCTTACTTTCTCACGATAGCCAAGTACGTGCTTTAATCTGAAGCGTTCAAAGGTCTTAATAAATACTTAAGCTAAGATTATACCTTTACCTGGTAATTTTCACGACTCTTTTAATAATATAATTAGGAACTTAGGGGATGAAACTTGGCTACGCGTGGCGCTTGACATATCCTAAAATAGCATTTGACCGGTATATGTATGGCAACTTCGTATTATAACACTGCCTGTATATAATATATACTCCTAAGCTCCCGTCATTCTAGTATAATTATTGGGTTTCCTATACCTCTCTTCTCTTGTGTGTATACTATATGTCTAATAGCTTCTTTTCATAATAGTCGCTATCAATATGCGTGATTATATCATGTGGCTTAAAAGATGGCAGCGTACTTAAAATATCTTCATAACTATTTTATTTCTTGAGTCAAATAGTTATAGTAATAGTTAGTTTTATACTTTCAGGGTTTAGCGTGTAGTATATAAATTGCCTTTCATATTTGAAAGGCAGGTGTCCTAACTATTTTTTGCTATCTCGCCGCTGCTATACTGTGTATAAAGTCTCAACTCGAAATCTTTCTTCTACACCTGCAACATCTAACACCCTCTATCCCACTTTCATTGACACGATGTGGGACCATTACGATATTCTACTTTAACTTTATACTTTCCATATTTTGATGGAAAAGAAGCAAACTGTAGCTTTTTCTGATATCTAACACGTCGTTTTCGAATGTTTTCTGTGCCTGTAGTCTATAATACCTCTTCATATTATCAATTTTCTGCTATTTTCTCAATAAACCTTCTTTGTTTTATTCTTTGACAAGAAAATGTGTCCGTCTTTTTCTCAGACACCTCTTTAATCCTTATTTTTTCTGTGTAGTGATAAATGATCTTCCTCACGATAGATAACTTGAAATATACATAAGATGGGTCTATAGCTACAAAAAGCAGCGGAAATGAGACATCGCCTTTCTAGAGAAAAACATTCCTTAACTCCTTCCAGCTCTCCTGGCATAGAAATTTCCGCAATTGGCGTGTCTGTCACTCACCTTCTAAGTGAGGACAAGAAAATTCTAATTCAATCATTTCTTGTTGTAAAAAACTCAAACTTCTAACAACACATACTTCCTTTACACTTTCCTTCCAGATACCTAGCGTCTTTTCTTAAATAAAGAGGCCCAAACGTCAGCGCGCCCCAATACTCTAATAATCTCCAGACCTATTAAAAGTAGCTATTATATTTTTTTTGCTTCTAACTTTTCTATATTCTTTCGACGGTTCTCTCGTCTTCTTCCTGTTGACATATATAACCAATGCCCTACTTGTGCCTCACTAACATTTATTTAATACAAGATTAATAATGTGAATCTTAGGCGATAAATTGCTCGATTGTACTGGAATTACCCTTAGCCATAATCGCCTCTGAATGGTTCTTGCTTGGCCAAACAGACTTGATAGCTACTTCAGATTGCTGCTGTGAGAACTCACGTGTGAAGATCTTTTTTTCTTATGGTCAGCTCAAACACGCTCAAAGGTCGGACGCTTCTGATTTCATGATCGTAGACGTGTGAACTATGTATTCATTTTGTGAGTTCTCACACCCTCTTCTTCACAATAGGAAGATTACTTTGCACCTTTTACTCAATTCAAACTTATTTCTCTACTTTACTATATGGTGTCTCACTAATAGCAAGTTTATCAGAACCTTTGTCATATTGGAGTTTTGACATAGTGTTTGCTCTATATATCCAATTACTATCTATTTGTCTCTTGGGTAACGGTAGCTAACTTTGGTATCATCTGGCGGACTCAGCATAAACTCTCACTCAGAGTGTTTTTAAGCACCCGTGAATCTCTTCCAATTATTTAATGCGTACTTTGGTATAACAGATATGATAGTCGAGTGTTACTCACTCACAATAAGCCTCACAAAGTGGATTCGTGGGGAAATCTTCTCCCTTTCACCATTATTTTAACATATTTATCATCACTATTCATATCAGTATTAATCACCTCACTTACTATTCTATACTATTTGTATAGTGCGCGTGTTGGAGCTTATTAGTCCTCTTTTCTATAATATAGTGTACCATAGCGGTACTATGGTATGTATTGCGTCACCAAAGGGAAGCTATAGTATAGACAACTCCTATCGTGGTGCTTATAAGTTATCTCATATAGCGCACGCCTTACCGACCTGAATTAATTTACAGGTTATAATTTCCCTCTCAAAAGTGATACAGTAGGTATGAACCCCTACATGCGAGGTATGATACAGGGTGGGCCGTGTGTGCGCATCCTGAAGTGTGTTCATATATCCATTGATATATATAGTTGCTTGGTGCTGTAGCATTTCTTGGTGACAAACAAGTCATTTTCCAAAAAAGTAATCGTTTAGTTTCACGTGTTACCACAGGCTAGTTGTTTTTCTGCTTTTATGTTGTTCACTCGGTGTGGCTTAACTGGCATTTCGTACCTTCCATCGACACTTCCATTCATCTACACACTTAGGAATGACGTTAGTATAGTCGCCTTGACTGTACAGCTACGTCCTTGGGCTTTATGGAGGATCGTAGCACCATTACTTTTGTCTGTGCTGTTTCTTAGTCCACCAGAAATTGGATAAAATTTTGTGATGCATGTGCTCAGCTCGTGACGCATTGCGCGCGACTTTATCTAGTGTGGTTTCCCGCGTACTCCGTCCTCATACGTTCTGATGTCTGTTTTGATCTAGTCGTCCGAGTATAATTTTTTGCTCGTCTAAAGTCGTTTCCCGGCGCATAGAAGTTTTAGCTAAAGAATAGACGATCTGTTAGTGGTGATCTGGCAACTCACCTGTTTCTGAAGGTTCACACCATAAAAATAGTGTGCTCCTTCTGCGCTGTGGCCCAGTGAGTACTGGTGATAAACTGTTTAAAGTGTAATAAATATATTAGCCCGATAATACCTTCCTACCGTAATACTTATCTTATACTCTCAATAGTTCTTATGAGATTGGATAAGAAAAAAAATGAAGGATACATTTCTGTGTTTCAGCCGTCAAAAAATTATATATTAGATTCAATAAAAAAATAAATGTATACATAAATCAATTATTTTTATTTGTGATAAGTCAGCGCTATAAATGCTATCATTAAAAGTTTTCTCATTTATATTATCTTACTAACACAGAAAATGATAAAGTAAATAGATATCGTGTTACAAGTATCGTGACCATTAATTGACTACAATGTACCTGAAATACCGTAAAGATACCGATATTACTTAATTCAAATAAAATAATAGAGTACGGATACTTACGCGCAATATCGCATATTTACCAAAGCCTATATATCCCAGTTGATAGAATATATATATTATAATATTATGTAATGTAAATACAAATCAGTTTGGTGGTTTAGCAACTTCGCAAAAGTATCAATTATGCTTTGCTAAAGTGCAAATAGAATCTATTGAATTCTCACTTTTATTAGGTAGCTGCAATACTGTCGTTTAAATGACTTCAAACACCAACTCACCTACAAATTGATCGTGTTATCATTATAAATAAGTATATATATAATATAGGACATATTACTTAAATTCAGATGGCGACACGTAAAGACTATAATGTAGTATGATGGTGTAATATATATATATATATTAACTATATATATACACTATATTAATTATATATATATTATTATATTATATATATATATACTATATATATATATATCATATATAAATATATATATATATTATATATATATATATATATATATATATATATATATATATAATATATTTATAATATATAATATATTTAAATAATATAATATATATTTACAGTGGCGTAAATCCAGTAGGGTAGGGAGTCACTAAGGGTGAGGCCATGGCCCCTACCGTCACTCCGAAATATTTATTTAACACTCAGTAAAATTTTTTACGTTATCATATCCGTACAATTATCAAAGTTAAGAGGTATATTAATTTATATAATTCGTCGCTGTGATGCACTTAGAAATTTCCATCAGCATTATTTGAAGAGTGTTAGTAGTGTATCTTAATAAGTAGCTTGCAAGTACTTGATAATTGTGACTGTATATAGTACCAAAATTTATCAAATTCCAAAAAAACATGAACAGTGAACTCACTGGACTTTTAAAATAATGAAACTAACCAGCACTACTCTCAAAATTCGTAACAATCCAATTTTTTTTATATAGTTACGAGTTTACGAGAAGGGAGGAACGCATTAACCAAACCTTCCCCTCAGATGGTTTTTATAATAATCATAAGAAATTATCTCTTCATGCAATTTGTCATATACCTGAATAAAGATGTCATGTGACCATGTGTAAGAATAAGATAATTAAAAAGTTTGTATGTAACAATTTATAACTAAAGGATAAGAATATCGAAATGCACAATTGGTACAGAATTTTAGATATAAAGCAGAAGGGATTTTATGGAAGTTTTTTATGAAATATGAGCATATCAACAACACTAAAGATTAGTCCAAAATTAATATTACAATCGACGGACTTAGTTATTTTTCATATGTCCGCAGCTCATAAAATTTCACATAAATTATTTACATCTTGTTGTAAATCTTATGGCTACACAATTATTATTAACTATTACGTGCTCCTGACTTCAAGTAGAATAGAAAATTTTTCACATAACAATTAAGACTTTCTGAAAACCTATCACTTGAGATTCTACATATTGCTGTGAGATGAAAATACTTTACTGGTAACTTGCCCTCTCTTACATCATCGAAATATTTTAGACATAAAATGAAGATATGTATCTCGGATTTTGCTCACTTTCATGAACACTGTGAGCGATTAAATTTTTAATAACAATTTAGGTAAGATGATTTTATGACAATATTATATATTATATATTTAAATATTATTTCACTCATTTATTTTCAATAGAAAGTAAATATTTGCTTATTCACTAACTTTTATATAATAGATAAAAAATCACTTTACTTTTAATCACGTAAATTGATTAAATTTTAATATATATATAGATTGAGATTATGAACTCTCATTTAGGCATATAAAATTATTATCATTTATTAATATAACATTTTAAATAAAAACTTTACAACAAATTGAAAAATTATATGAATCACAAATATATATATACATATATATAATTAAAGGTTAAGTTTTTAATATTATTATAAGAGCAATTATTTTGTCTTAACATATATATATATAAACTAAGTTTGAATAGAATAATCATTTACTTTCAGAAATGATAAATTATAACAGGAACTAAAAATATTATTATTTACATTAAAGCTTATAATATATATATATATATTAACTGATAAAAAAACATTGGTTGGAACATAGTTTATCATATATATAATATAAAATCTTCTATTTATATCACTCACTCTCTTAGATCACTAGTATCTATTAAGGAATATAGTATAGTTTTTGAAGTGAGTATCAAATAAATATAAAATTCTGAATTTTCAGTTAGTCCAATTTATTATTTAATATTACTCTAGGTAAATTCATTATTTATTTCGCGAGTTGTAGGGTAAACTTTTTCCTAATATTTATTCTTTTTTTTAATTACTTATATATATATAGAAAGATATATTTTTCTAAATATAGTGATGAGGAAGCCATATCTACTTGATAAATAAATTTATGATATATTTATGGTTATCTTATAATAATTGATTCTGATTAGTGTGGTTATAAGCAAAGAGTTTTTTGTCTCTCGGCCCCCCCGAAAAAATTTGCTTGAGAGATACTACTCGTAATAATTTTAAATACTATAGCATCAAATATACTTTTAGGCTTGTGTGTTGAATATATATATATATATATATATTCATATATCATATTCTATTTGCTTGATAATTAAATCATACAAGTTTCTCATATCTCTATATATCTCATATTACTACATAGACATATTAACCTTCAGGGCATATCTAAACACTCATGATAAAATATATTATATTATCATAAAATATATATATAAGGTATACTTTAATAATATAAAATATATATATACATTAGTAGTTTTAGTAAATAGAATATATATATTTGAGATTTAGTAGGGTTTGAATAAATCTTTATTTTAAAGAAATGCTTGCACGAGATTATTTTTTTGTAAAAAATAATTATTAATATATGAATTATGTGCGTTTCTTTAGTTATTTAATTTTATATAGTTTAGATAGTTATATATAACTATACTGATGGGATTCGTAGGGTAAAGATTAAGTATAAAATTAGTTTTATGTGTGTCTCAGAGTATATATATAGTGGTAATTTCTTATTATATAATATATATATATTTTTTTAATATTTATTGTCATATACTATTGATATTATAGTGTAAGCTTATATATATCATATCACTAAGTACTGATAAATAGATATATAATTGATTGAGGATATATATAAGTATTATTTGTGAATGTTTGAGAAAAAAGTGAAGATAAATGAAATTTATGTTTTCGTATATTGATTATATTATATATAGATGTTATGTAAGAGTAAACAGATATTAGAATAAATGCTCCTTAATAAGATTAAATGAAGCATAACCAATTCTGTTCACATCTGGTTGTTGATTAAAGAATATTGTAATAAACCATAAGATGTTTATAATATATTATGTTTATAATAGAATAGATAAAAGAGAATTTGTAATCGACTCGGGTGCCGAAGTCGATTTCTTGAGCGATATCGATGCTCTTAGATTGTTAAATTGTCACTTGACATTACAATAACAAAGGAAATTACATTTGAGAATTAAATAAATAGTTATATTATATACTTATATTGTGCCGTAAGGTTTTAGGATTGTTTGTTATACCTTATATACTCTCATAAATAAGTAAAAAAAACGATTATTTTGCATATAGGTCTCCGCGAAATTAGTTCCCGGAGTCTTAATGGAAATTATTCTGAGAGAGTACGAAGCATGAGTATATCTATATCTTATAAATCACACATTATAATAATACGAAGTACCTATGTTATGAGTATAAGTATTGGATATAAGGAGGGGTAGTGAATTATGTGACATTATATAATTAGTTATATATTACTAGATTGTTTACAAATAATATATTAGCTTGACATATAAAATAAATATATATTAACTATATCATATAAGTATAGTGAGGGTGAAAGAGGGACCCATAAGCATAGGTCACTCATAGAAATTTGTGTATATTTTCCATTGCGGCTTAATAAGATTTTTTGTAATTATCCAAAGTATTTTGCCAGCCGTAGGTTCGCATTTAATTATCCAACAAATATTAAATTATTGCCTATATAAAGTTAGGATATATATTCATCAACTACATACTCACACACTATATTAATATAATATAATATTTAATTATATTATAAATATATATAATATTTAATATATATATATATACCATATATATTATTATATATATATATATTTATATATGTTATTATTTTCATTTATATTAATATTATAATTTAATTAATATATATATATATATTATATTTATATACTATATATATATATATTAATTAATATATATATTAATATATATATAAATATATATTTATATATATATATATATATATATATATATATATTATTATATATATATATTATTATAATATTATTATACATTTAACTTAGAGAAATATATTATTAAAAATAATACTTATTTCTAAGTATTAATCAATAAACTAGTGTAACTCTTACAGTGTTCAAGGTCAGGGTTGGTTTGATTTCTCTGCAGATCCAACGGATTCAAATAATGAGCTTTAAAATTATCATCAATTCTGATATGTCATAACAAGTCACTAATTACAATAATAAATATTATATAATATAAATTAAATTTATATATTATAATAAAATATATAATATAAATTAATTAAATTAATAATATAATATATATAAATTAATATTATATATTTAAATATAAATATATTAATTAAATATAATAATAATTATAATTATAATTATAATATAAAAATAATTATATAAATTAATTAATTAATAATTAATATAATACATATAAATTAATAATTAATAAATAATAAATAATATATATATAATTAATAATATAATTAATTAATATAAATTATAAATAAATAATAATTAATATATATTATATAAATAATATAATTAAATTATAATATATATAATAATAATTGATAATAATTAGTATAATATAATTATGATATATATATTATATTATATATATATATTGAATAGCGGATCGTATGTGTATACTGATATCAAACACGAATAGATAACGACTACATGAACTTTGGATTGACTTCAGATGATTATATAACTCTGATACTACACATGATATTCTTAAATTTGAGAATAGTATATTGATCTAATTATAAATATAATATTTATAAATATATCTATTACCACCAATAATAATAATAATATAATGAATAATTCATATATTATATAAATATAAATAATAATATAAATATAATTATAATAATATACATAATTAATAATCATAATAATAATTAATTAATATATTAATAAATTATATATAGAATAGATTAATAATTATAATTATATATAATAATAATTAAATAATATTAATAATATATATATAATATATATAAAAATAATTAATATATATTAATGAAATTAATTAAATAAATTATTAATATATATATAAATAATATCAATTAATATTTATATTTATTATTTTTTATTTATTTTTTGTTCTAATTAACAAATCATAGTGTTGCTAGTTATAAGATTAATGTAATCATCATACTCCAAAGGTGGTTTTTCCTCACAATTTATTTCGAAATTTAGTTTTGGTTACATATCTAAAACTAGCATACTTTTTATATTTTATAATTATGTTTTATATAATCACAATACATGACATTATACTTTCACTCTCAGTAAGAAATTATGGTCATATGCGGCTAAGGGGGGGGGGGGCGTGTTTTCGGTGGTCTGTTGAGCTCGGGGTTTTTGCATTTTGTGAGAGAAAATTCATATTTTATTGAGAATCGAAATTAAAGACAGTTTTATATAATAAGAAATAGACGTATAACCCTGAAATAAGGTAAGTGTTAAGTATAATAATATATTAAAGAATAGAAATATCTATCAACATAACCCCGATTAATAGGAACATCACGGATATAAATAGTCGGAAAATAGAGATGAATTATTAGAGTGACACTCCAAATACCAATATTATGATAAAATTCATATGAGACAATTTAAAATATAATTGTAGAACCCATTTCCTACCGAATTCACCAAAATGAATACAAAATAATAATAAATGATAATAATAGTAATCATTTGAAATAATAATAAATAATAATTGAAATTAAGATTATTCATAAAGCAGAATATTGGATAAAAATAAAAAAAAATAAAACATAAAAATTAAACAGGAATTTCGGAAACAAATTCACAAGAAAAAAAAGCTAAAAATAAAAATAATATAATAATAATAATAATAATAAATAATAAAATAATAATAATAATAATAATAATAATAATATAATAAAATAATAATATAATAATAATAATAATAATGTGATTGAGAACGTATATACTAAGAAATGCTTAAAATTAATATTAATATTAATATTAATATTAATAATTAATAATTAATAATAATAATAATAATAATAATAATAATAATAATAATAATAATAATAATAATAATAATAATAATAATAATAATAATAATAATAATAATAATAATAATAAATAATAAATAATAAATAATAAATAATAAATAATAAATAATAAATAATAAATAATAAATAATAAATAATAAATAATAAATAATAAATAATCAAATAATATTATAATAATATATAAATAATATATATAAATAATAAATAATAAGTAATTAAATAATAAATAATAAATAATAAAATAAATAATAAAATAGATAAATAATAATTCATAATTAATAATAATAACTAATAAATAATAATAATAAATAATAAATAATAAATAATAAAATAATAAATAATAAATAATAAATAATAAATAATAAATAATAAATAATAATTGCATCTGAGTAAGAATAATTACTACCCAAATTTTAAAGGCTGTGTTGAATTAATATTTTCATGATTTTGCATATGCAATTCGCAATTCAATATCTGTGTAAAGATATTCAACTTTCTTAAATTTATATGGAGGCAGCATTCTCAACATCCTCTCCCTATAAATGAAAAAAGTCAAAAACAAATATATATATATATATATATATATATATATATATATATATATATATATATATATATATATATATTATATATATTATATATATATATATATAATATATTTTTATATATTATATAATAATATAAAGAATTGTTTTCTCAGAGACTATCAAATCTTTCTTATTTGTAGTTTGAATAAGAAAACTTATTTTAAAATTTGCCTTCACAAATGTATTCTAAAGAATAATAATGTTTTCTTTTCTCGTAATTCTCTTAATTTAGGAATATTCTAAATCTATAATTTTATATATATTTTTTTTACAGGATATGGCTTTAGCCTTTTTGGATTATGGTGATTACAATGTTCTTCGAGTAGATTGGGGAGGTGGATCTCGTTTAATGTATTCTCAAGCAACAGGAAACACAAGAGTAGTTGGGCTCGAAATTGGTCACTTTGTAAATACCTTAATTCAGAATCTGACTTTAGATCCATCCATAGTTCACTGTGTAGGACATTCTCTTGGAGCCCACACTTGTGGTTATGGAGGAGAGCAAATTGAAGGATTGGGAAGAATAACAGGATTAGATCCTGCTGGACCATATTTCACTGGAACTGGAGATTTCGTCCACCTCGACGCATCAGATGCTTTATTTGTTGACAATATACATACAGATGCAGGCAGAAAACTGACTGGCTATGGAACTCCAGAACCAATGGGGAATGTTGATGTTTATCCAAATTCTGGTCGTAATCAACCAGGATGTGATGTACTTAAAATTCCTATAGAAACAATTACAGAAGACTTTGTACAAATCTATGACAAAGTGGCGTGCAGTCACAACAGAGCGATTTATTATTTTATAGAAACACTCCAAAGTTCGCCGTGCAAATGGGTCTCATACGAATGCCCTGATTATGACTCTTATGAAGGTGTAAGTATTCCTTATATTTAATCTTGATAAATATGCAATTATATTTTACAATAGAAATTAACAATTACTCTGTAAAATATATCCTTTAAGTTAGACTCTAACCAAAGCGAATGCGAATGAGAGCGCGGAAGAGAAAACGAACACGAACACGAACACGAACACGAACACGAACACGAACACGAATGCGAACTTTTGCAGAACTAGTTAGCACACACATCAGCGTTTTTTCTTAGCAAGAGTTTCTTGAGTTTGCTGATCAGTTGATGTTCAGTCTCGATCATATCTATGAGAATAGCCGATTTGTGTGATTTCTAGTTTGGCTACGCATTCCTACCGCGCAGCCGTCCTTTGATCGCTCTGCCCATTTACTGCAGAGTGTGTAGGTTTGTGTGTGTGTATGTGTATGTGTGTGTGTGTGTGTGTGTGTGTGTGTGTGTGTGTGTGTGTGTGTGTGTGTGTGTGTGTTTCCCTTTTAAAAATATCTTGAGTTGATCGTTCTCGCTTTCTTTTTCATTTTAATGTGTCTT